>OX637333.1:11974470-12110005 GCA_951799405.1 Agapetus fuscipes | reverse complement strand
AACTGAAGATATTGAAGTCAATAGGCAAATATTAAATAATGGTTTCAACCTACTCCAGCCTATTACTGGGACTCGCAGTTTCCATGCATTTATCCCAACTTCAACAAATACTTTGATAGTGAAACAGTTTTCCACTTCAGATTCAAACGAAGAGGTGGTAGTAACAACTAATAAGAATGTATCTTTTGACGAGGTGAATGATTTTGTTACGGTACAGTACGAAGGCCAATGGTGGCTTGGATTTGTATTGAAGAAAATGAAGACTTCGAATGAACTGCGAATCAGATTCCTGTATCCACATGGACCATCACCTTCCTTCACATATCCAGCAAGGGATGACAAATAAGTTGTGTCTCTTGAAGATGTTCTTTCAACTGCTTCCGTCGAACTTTGTGGAAGTGGAGGAAGAACATACAAAATGAAAAAGGAAGACAGCGATAAATCAACAAGACTTCTTGAGTCAAGATTCAAGAAATATGGTAATTTCAATAATTTAATTGTACCAAACAACATTGATAACAGTACGCCTTTTAATTTAATGCTTATTTAAAATACAGGACAAAGTGCTGTGAATAGGGATACCACAATGTGGCTATAACTTCATTTTATTGAAATAATAATTTATTACTAAAGAACTCCTGAAAATACCAGGCTGAAATTTTCAGGAATTGTTTATACAAGTATGTACTTCAATAATGTACAAGGCTTCCACTGGACCAATAGCCAGGCCACGCTTCACCCATTTGTATGTTATTATGCGCATCAGTCAAAACTAGAGTATACTAGTTATGTATTTATGTATATCCGATTCACTTGTTCACGACACAGTAGCAGTTTACACCTTTCAAAAACTACTAATTCCTCTTCTTCAGCAAAAAATCCAACATTTAACCAAAGTATTTTATTTCTCTGATGGAGCCGCATCACAGTATAAAAACAATTTTGCTAATCTGTGTCATCATGAACTTGATTTTGGTATTCAAGCTGAATGGCATTTCTTTGCCACATCACACGGCAAAGGGCCGTGTGATGGAGTTGGCGGGTCGGTAAAGAGGCTAGCAGCTAGAGCAAGTCTCCAACGACCAAGTGAGAACCAAATAATGACTGCTCAGGACTTGTTTCTATGGGCAAAAGACAATCTCAAAAGCAGTGTTTTCGAGTTTGTGCCAACTGAAGATATTAAAGTCTATCTATAATCTATAATCTAAGCTGCAAGGATATGTAAGCATTTAAGGCTCATATGAAATGCATGCCCACAGACAGGCACATGTAGGTTCGCGCCTACACATTCTGCATGTGTGCATACAAATAAAGAAAACCTCACATGGACATAAACCTTGCAACTCCTGCCGCCGTTCCCTGAACCGGGGTGGCATTGGCAAAAGTGAACCGATTTTTACAGCACGGGTGGTCAGCCTCGTACCAACCTATCAGTCAAGGAGCAGGCAAGTCAATAGGCAAATATTAAATAATGGTTTCAACCTACTCCAACCTATTACTGGGACTCGCAGTTTCCATGCATTTATCCCAACTTCAACAAATACTTTGATAGTGAAACAGTTTTCCACTTCAGATTCAAACGAAGAGGTGGTAGTAACAACTAATAAGAATGTATCTTTTGACGAGGAGAATGATTTTGTTACGGTACAGTACGAAGGCTTGTACAGTACGAAGGTGGCTTGGATTTGTATTGAAGAAAATGAAGACTTCGAATGAACTGCGAATCAGATTCCTGTATCCACATGGACCATCACCTTCCTTCACATATCCAGCAAGGGATGACAAATTAGTTGTGTCTCTTGAAGATGTTCTTTCAACTGCTTCCGTCGAACTTTGTGGAAGTGGAGGAAGAACATACAAAATGAAAAAGGAAGACAGCGATAAATCAACAAGACTTCTTGAGTCAAGATTCAAGAAATATGGTAATTTCAATAATTTAATTGTACCAAACAACATTGATAACAGTACGCCTTTTAATTTAATGCTTATTTAAAATACAGGACAAAGTGCTGTGAATAGGGATACCACAATGTGGCTATAACTTCATTTTATTGAAATAATAATTTATTACTAAAGAACTCCTGAAAATACCAGGCTGAAATTTTCAGGAATTGTTTATACAAGTATGTACTTCAATAATGTAAAGTAACAGCACAATCCAAGATGGAGTATTTTAGCTATTGACCTTTGACCTCCAACAGATGTAAGAAGATACAACTCCACATGTTACCATTAAAGTGTATGTATATGATATTTTCTGGATACAACTTTTCAATAGCTTTAAAATGAGCCCTCATTGAGGTCTGTAGCATAATTAGGGAAGAATCTATTGAGAAAATTGTGGCGCGATACGCAAACGAGGTCACCCGGGGTCAAATATTGGTGACCCCATATTTCAGAAACTATTCATCACAAAAATGTAAAAAAAATCATGGTTTCTATTTGAAGTAGTATCTGTCTGTGTACCAAATTTCAAGAAAATCGGAGAAAGTCATGAAAAATTATTTGGTTGATTTGACACGGAATTACTCTGGTACTAAATCACATGTACGACCCCTCCATTTAATACTTCCTCCTTGATGAAAGCTGATGACGTCTCTCACTGAAGGAGATTTTAATCACAATTTTTTAATGAACTTTTCCGATGGTTGCGCCGAGAAGGATAATTTTTCTGATGATATTAATATTTTATTCATCTGCATGGATCTGTAAGAAACGGTATAAATGTATGATAAATACCGATTACGATAAGATTTTTTCAGTATGGAAACTTATCGGGAGCTGTCAGGTCCTCTGTATTTATTATTATTATTAATATTTTCTAATGCCGATAAAACTGACAGAAGACGTCATGGGGAACCGAACGTCTGTGAATTTGGAAGAAAACTTCAAGAAAAACCAAGACTTTATCACACAAATTTCGAAAATAAAGGTGAGAAGAATATTTTACTCAATAAATAAATCATTTGTTTCATTCCCCAATTATTTAAAACAGGAATACATTTATCTAATTCTTATTGGTAGAGTGGTTTTTATCTTAGATTATTATCGGGAGTCGTTTGATCTATCTACCAGTGTTTTTTTTTTTTTTTTTTTTTGTATTTCCTGAAATATTTATCCATTATTTGATAAGAATTACTTATATTTAAAAAATATATAAGTAGTTTACCTTTTTTCTAAGATGATGTGTGACATATCATATCTTCAACCACTACATTTAATAAAAAATATTGTAGTAAGTACTTACTTACTACCTACTTAGTTATGATGATTCTTGACCTTCCTTTCCTTAACCAATAACATATTGCGTTATATTTTCATTCATAAAGTAAGTTTTTCTGTTCATTGAGACAGCTAAAAATTGAAGAAGTATGAAAAGACCTTAAAAAATGTGGTTGATCTGCAATGTTGACCATCGATATATAGAACTGGATGGGCCAAAAAATCAATTCTTTCAGAATTAGAAATACGCTACCCCACTCATCATACAAAAATTCAAATTCAGTCTATCGGTAACCTTCCAACTGTCAATAGGTGTGTTACCTAATTGGAAAAAAAATCCATTTAAATGCCAAACTGGGTATTTTTTAAACGTGCCAACAAAAAAGAGTAAATGTGTTATAGAACATGGAATAATATTTCACTTTAATCACTATTCTATATGATTACGTTGATAAAATTTATTTGTCAAAATATTTTGTTTGCGAAAGTGACAGCCATTTCTAGAACTAGTGATGTTTAAATATATAGGTATTTGCTTCTTCAAGTATGTAACTTCTATGCTCGTGGTAATATTATACTTACTCGTAAAAATCATTCCATACACAATGAGGTAGGAATTTTTTGAATTCGGAATTTATCAGATATTTTCATACTTTCAACAACACTAGTAACAAATACCGTTACCATAGTGATTTCGTGGGTTTTCATGGTGATATGTAGGGTGACCTGGTTAACAGTGAACCAGTGGTACACAGTGAACCACTAGACCTACAACACAAACTATGCATCTTTTGCTCCTGAAAATTTGTATTAATCACCACATCAAGCACATACAAGATTCAGGCTGGTCTGACTTTGACATTGTTGGCGAATGGCTGTGTCACTACGGAGTTTTTAAAAATCATCTGTCAGCCACTTTTATTCAAGTTAACGTTTCTGGATTATTTCTCCCTCGGATACTATGATAGATTTTTTATTTCAATCCAATTACATTATATAATTATTTGGCTACCGACGAGTGATATTTTAAGGTTTATAATGTCTTCTATTTTTTTTGTGTGCCTGTTTAAAAACAAAATGATACTATGGTACACAGTGAACCAGGACATGGTGGTACACCGTGAACCATAGTGAGCAGGTTCCCTGTGAAACATAGTGAGTAGGTTCACTGTGAACTGTGTTTTATGGTGTGATATTAATAGATAATTCTTCATTTAGAATGCCTCGAACAAAGAATGATTGACAAATTGGAGCCCATTCGGCTGCTGATATTCGCGGGCGCTCAACTGTTTTTTTCAATGAAATTTCTTTAATATTTTGTCATCACTGATATTTTTATAATTTAATCGAATTAAGTGATATCTTGTACATGTTTCATATTACTTTAAAATCTTGATGTCCATCATTTTCTGCTAATTACAGACTATGGTTCACTGTGTACTGGTATGGTACACAGTGAACCAAAATACCATTTTTGAAAAAGTAGTGCATAACATTATAATCCTTTTAATTAATAAAAAAACTGTTATGAAAACATTAAATTTAATAACCATTCAGCATTTTGACAAAATTTTAAGTTTCTGTCTTTCTTTATGTAGGCACAATGTTGTGCTGAAAAAAAGGTGGTTCACTGTTAACCAGGTCACCCTACATAGATTGAAGACAGAGTAGAGACACTTGCTTACATAGAGAATAACAAAAGCATTTCATATGTCGGGAGCGAGACAGCACTATTAACAATGTATGGTGTCAAAGACGTAGCATCATGTCGATGGGTACAAAATCACATTCATAGCCCCTCCATTGCATATACCTCCATGATGTTGACTATATAATTTTAATGTTAAATTTAGTTTTGAATTGTACCATCCTTAATGTTAACTTAATTGTTCTTATTTTATATTCCTTGAAGGAATAGGTTGGTATGAGGCTCTCCACCCATAATGTAAAAATTGGTTCACTTTTATCAACCTCCCCTCTGCTTCAAGAAAAGCTCACAAAAGTTGACAGGCTTTTATGTTCATTCGAGATTTGTTTAGTTTTTATCTTGTAAGCATACTTGCGGTATGTGTAAGCACAAACTTACACATTTTTGCTTGTGTTTGTCTACAAGCAATCACATGTAAAACACTTCCGTCCTTCCTCGGCTTCTCAGTCCACTCCTGGACGTAGGCCTCCTCCAATCCTCATTTCCGTCTATTCGCTCTGTGTTCAGCCATCCTCTGCCTGCAGTTCCCTTGATGTCATCTAGCCACCTCAGTTGGGGTCTGCCCACTCCCCGCTTGGAAATTTTGGGCCGCCACTGGACGATCCTTTTCCGCCACTTTTCATGGTCCTGCCTTGCAACGTGACCAGCCCAGCGCCACTTTAAACAGGCCACTCTCTGTATGACATCAGTGACACCAGTGTGTCTATGGATCTCCTGGTTTGAAACCCTGTCTTTGAGGCTGATTCTCAGCATCCTCCTGTTCATGATTTTTTGGAAAGTTCTCTGTCTGTTGGTGCTATACTGAGTGAGCCCTTTTGTTTCCAAGCCATAGGTGGATACTGGAACTACGGATGACTCAAAGACTCTGCGTTTCAGGTTAACAGGCATTTTGGTGTCGTTGAGGATGTAGCCCAGATTTCCGAAAGCTGCCCATGTCAGTGTTATCCTTCTGGTGATTTTGGTTACTTGATGTACCCAGTTTTATATTAAGTCCAAGAGAAATAAAGTGGTCTACTACTTCTAAGGTTTCATTTTCTACCAAATAGTAATCATAATATTTGGATGATTTATTTGGTGAGTGCTGTTTTCTTATGAATCACACCTCAAGAGCCCTCTGCGAGGTTGGTCATCCCTATAAAAAGCGCCAATTCTCAAGCAAGACCCAGTTGCTGCACGGCGGATGGATCTTTGGTGGGTGGTCTTTGGTAAAGGTATGTTAATTTTTCAACCCAGGGAAGACCATATTTGAACATATAAATGGTAAATTTTGTGTGGTCCTCCGGAATTCAAACCCACAACCTTCAATTTCCGAATTCAAAGAGTTACGACTAGACTACGGACATAGCGGACATTAGTTATGAAAATTAGACGGGCCCGTAGTTTAGTGGCTAACCGAGAGGTTCTTGATCTTTTTCAGTTTGCGGCTCCCTAAATAATCTGATTTTTCTGCGGCATTCTTAATACATCAGATATTTAGAAAAAAATTCGACTTGAAACATTAAAAAGCTTTCATTTTTAAAAGCGATTACCTATTCAGCATCAAAAAATTAAAAACAGATACTTCCTATTTTATTTGGGTAAATAAAATATCTGATTTCAGATGTTTGGGTAATATCCAAATTAAAAAAAAAAAAAAATTATCGTGTATGTTCCTTGACTTATAGGTTGGTATGCGGCTGACCACCCATGCTGTAAAAATGGTTCACTTTGCAAATGTCACCCCTGTTTCAGGAAAGGACAGCAAGAGTTGCAGGGTGTATGTCCATTTGAGATTTGGTTTTTATGTTGTAGGTTCACATGTCTTTAAACAAAAGAAAGAAAACTAAAAGCAGATAAAAAAAACGAAACCGGTTTTTATTTTCTCCATCATAGTCCTTGACTTATATGTTGGTATGAGGCTGACCACCCAAACTGTTAAAAAATGTTGCACTTTGCCAATGTCACCCAACAAAAGAAGAGCCTATATGAAGAAGGTTATGACTCTGGAGGAAATCAAAGAAGTATGTAAGGACAGAAAGAAATGGCGGTTGATCTGTAATGTTGGCGGCTATCTATCTATAATCTATAATCTAAGCTGCAAAGATATGTTAACATTTAAGGCTCATATTAAATGCATGCCCTGCCCACAGACAGGCACATGTAGGTTCGCGCCTACACATTTTGCATGTGTGCATACAAATTAACAAAACCTCACGTGAACGTAGACCTTGCAACTCCTGCCGCCGTTCCCTGAACCGGGGTGGCATTGGCAAAAGTGAACCGATTTTTACAGCACGAGTGGTCAGCCTCACACCAACCTATCAGTCAAGGAGCACAAAAAAATAGAAATGATTTACAAAAATTCTTAATTAGGTACTTATACACATTGTAACGAGATGAATTTGTTTGTTTGGTGGAATGGAACATTAGATTTGAATTTGAATAAAAAAGGAAAACAAAAGAATGCAGAAAGACAGAAGAAGCTTCCTTGGCGGGAGAGCCACAAGCTGGTGTAAAATAGGATAATAAATATTATTGTGTTTGACATTCAAATGACATTCAAAACAATACAATTGGACAGATTTATGGTTGTGAAAGCATCACATGTTTAAAATGTTTTGAAGGCATCGACTTATACAATTTATAACAAGAAATTTCAAGATTTGAAAGGCGGTTTTGAAGATATTGAAGGCGAGAGAATTCAAACTACCTACGTTCAGAAGAATGAAAATTTAAAAATCGAACGCCGCAGGAGAAAGCAGAATGGACATGAACCAGTTTGTTTCAAATCAGTTTAGATAAATATATATAGATGGTGTTAAATATAGAGATATGCATAAAGATAAAATGAAGGAATTAAACACATTATACAAAATTGTAACAGAAAATTTATGGGATGCATATAATAAAAATGCAAATTATTATAATAAAGGTAGATCAAATCGTGTCTATGATCAAGGGGATATTGTATGGCGTAAGAATTTCATACAATCAAATGCAGGGAAATACTTCTGTACAAAGTTGGCTCAAAAATTTGTCAAAGCAAGAATAGAAAAGAAAGTTAGCAAGATAGTCTATGTATTAAAAGATATAGACACAAATGTTATAAATAAATATCACATCAAGGACATAATCAAATTAGATTAAAAAAAAAAAAACATATTTTCATGTGTATGAAAAATATGAGGTGATGAATGATACGGTGAAAGTTGATATAAAAGTGATCAGTGAAAGAATGAATTATGAAATATTGCATGAATGAAGGTATGAAACATAAATAAACAAAGTATTACATATGAAAGTAAAGTTTTTTAAAAAAATTGATGGACTGATAAATTTATTAATGAAAAATAAATTTGAAATAAAATTAAATATTCGGAAAGATGCGATACATGTTAAAAAAAAAAAAAATGATTTTAATGAATTGATTAATTAACTGGTGAATGTTTATTATATATTGTTATTTGATTATTTTGAATTATTTGAATTAAGTATTTAAAAAAAAAAGTTGTGTTTTTAAAAAAAAAACAAATATTTGTTTATAATATTGAATATAAAATTTGTGTTAAAAAAAATATATATATATATTGTTACGAAATTAGGGTTCAATTGTCTTCAAATTAAAAATACACAGGTCTTCTTCAATAGTTATTTATTTTACACAGTTACAAAATTTATTTTCACACTACTTTCTCGATTATTCCATTGGTTTCGGTTCACTGATCAGATGGCTTCGATGTGTTTGTTCGTCGCTATGATACTGGCCCGCTCTGCAGGCCATTCGCACCTTTATACTCTTCAGAGCAGTATGATCCAGAACTAAAGTCGCCAGACGGTTCCAGAGTAATTATTACTTCTCGACGCTTCACGTACTACCTAGAGATACAACCAAAATCCTACCTACAAATGTAACACATACCTACTATACCTACTTAGCCTAGAGAATTCTACACTTATACATAATTATCGATCTTACCTACCAATACTTTTGAGGATTCTTATAACTATAACTATCCATACTTCTATATCTATAAAGAAGGATGTATGTATGTATGTATGTATGTATGTATGTATGTATGTATGTATGTATGTATGTATGTATGTATGTATGTATGTATGTCCCCTATAGACTCATAAACCGCTCATCCGATTTTGACGAAATTTTCAGGAAACATGTAACATATTCTTAGAACGAATCCTGTGAAGTTTGATGGTGATCAAATAAACAGTGGTTCTCAATTCTCGATATTTCAGCAACGAGGTCGGTAAATTTTGAAACCACCCAATAGAAGAAGACCATTATATTCAACTACAATACATAATCTTAGTTGCAAATATACATTTACATTAAAGATTAATATAAAATGCATGCTCACAAGTAGACACATGTAAGTTCACGCTTACAAATGCTGCATGTGCACCCACTCATAATTTAAAATCCAAATCTAAAATGAACAACCCAGTAACTTTTACTTTACGCCAACTTGAAATGGATGTTATTCAGCTCCTGAGTGGCTTGACGCTCATTTCTTATGAAGGCTGAGTAAGCCTTGCCGGTATTTTATTTTGGGTTTAAAATAAACACTGAAACGGGAAATAATTTCTGACATATTCAATGGGATTCTAACTCGAGATCTCGGCATGGAATGCAATCTATCTATCTATATCTATAAAGAAGGATGTGTGTATGTATGTATGTATGTATGTATGTATGTATGTATGTATGTATGTATGTATGTATGTTCCCTATACTCATAAACCGCTCATCCGATTTTGACGAAATTTTCAGGAAACATGTAACATATTTTTAGAATGAATCCTGTGAAGTTTGATGGTGATCAAATAAACAATGGTTCTCAATTCTCAATATTTCAGCAACGAGGTCGGTAAATTTTGAAACCACCCAATAGAAGAAGACCATTATATTCAACTACAATACATAATCTTAGTTGCAAATATACATTTACATTAAAGATTCATATAAAATGCATGCTCACAAGTAGACACATGTAAGTTCACGCTTACAAATGCTGCATGTGTACCTACTCATAATTTAAAATCCAAATCTAAAATGAACAACCCAGTAACTTTTACTTTACGCCAACTTGAAATGGATGTTATTCAGCTCCTGAGTGGCTTGACACTCATTTCTTATGAAGGCTGAGTAAGCCTTACCGGTATTTTATTTTGGGTTAGAAATAAACACTGAAACGAGAAATAAATTCTGACAACTTCAGTGGGATTCTAACTCGAGATCTCGGCATGGAATGCAGTTACTCTACCAACTAAGCTATAGACCGGACTTTTTACAAATATGGTGGATCGATATCGGTTTGGTTAGGGGTAAGCAACCTGCGGCTCACCAGCCACATGCGGCTCTTTGGGTGTGAAGTTACGGCTCTTTAGCGTCATACGCAAATATAAAAAAAACACAGAATTATACTTCTGATCGAAAAAAACTAAATCGTTCTGAATCGATTAACGATCTCTTCGCTACTTGTACTCGCTTTTCACCCTCCCCTCGCCCCATCGACGCTATTTATTGTTGGCAAAAAAACATTTGTGGCTCTTTACAAATCCAAATCCAAAATAAGATATGTATCATTTGAGATTCACATCAAATGCATTCCCATAAGCAGACACGCATAATTTCGCGCTCACACATACCGCATGTGGAACTACAATATAAAAACCCAATCTTAAATGAACATAAGCCCTGCAACTCTTGCCGACCTTCCCTGAAACAGGGGCGACATTGGCAAAGTGAACCCTTTTTTACAGTATGGGTGGTCAGCCTCATACCAACCTATAAGTCAAGGAAAAACTTTGAAATTTGTAAATTGTAATTTTTGGCTCTTCCGACTCAAAAGGTTGCCGACCCCTGGCCTAGAAAAAAGTTCCAAATTAAAAAATGTTATTCAAGTATTCCAAGTTGAATTTTAGAAATGTAAGAAAGCTTTTATATCCCGCACTTATAAAAAATACGATAAACGAAAGTTCGTAGGTCACAACTAGAAGACCATATTGAAATATATTATTATTATTAAAACCTTTTATTGAAACATACTTTTAATTAAAATATACATAATATAGTTGTTTTTTCAAAAAACGCATTTCTGTAAAATTATATACTCACCACAAATTTAAAGATCGTTTTTTTCTCGGCGGTTAAACGTCTTTCTTCTATGTGACAATGGTCCAAAGCAACCAAGATAAACAAAATGTTTGCCTTTTACCTAACCCGGCCGTGCGACTTACAATTTTGTTGTCAATAGAAAATGTTCCGTGTGCACTACCTAAAACTTTCACATATTGAAATAATGGATAGAGCACATTTTAAATGTGGGGAAAAAATGTGAATTCACTTGGCCGGGACAGGACAGACAGGACAGGGAGTCAAAAATTCAACATAAATTAAACACTTTTATGGAGATAGTTGAAAAAACACTTAAGTGCATCATATTGTATGAAGCATTTTCCCCAACTGCATACGTTTCACAGTGCGGTTACATTGAAAAATATTCCTGATTGTTTGGAATACATTTATTTCTTCACTTTGCTCAAAGAGTATAGTGAATTTTATAGATTAGTTCTTTAATTGTATGATTATAAAATTTAATTTATTGTTTATATTCTTTTCTTGTATAGGTCAATATGCATCTGACCAACTATAAATAGAAAATGGTTCACTCTGCCAATGTCACCCCTGATTCAGGGAAGGTCAGCAAAGAGTTGCAGGGTGTATGTTCATTTGAGATTTGGGTTTTTATGTTGTAGGTTCACACGCAGACTGTGCAAGTGTGAACTTATACGTGTCTGCTTGTGGGCATGCACTTAATGTGAATTCCAAATGTAACAATTATATCCATGCAACTTAGAATAGATTAGATGAGTGACGTTACATAGCCGATTTTTTTATCTTAAATATAAATGGAGCACCGCAATCGATTTTCCCTATGCTTGGCTCTGCTGCTTAACAGTTGTACCTAGACCTTTTTTTTAGAAAACGTGAAGATTAACCTAGAGATAAATTGTGTGAAGCTTGATTCCGATTAGCACACTTTTTTTTTTGATCCTGTTGTTTCCTCTTTTATCTGTAGAAAAAAATTGATACCACATGCCCAAATGGCGTAGTGAAACACGCCGGGTACTGCTAGTATTTCAATATTTATATTTACATAACACTATAACTACCCATACTTATTTCAATATTTATATTTACATAACAATATATATATATTTTAAGTATGAAAATAATTGGCATTGTTAAAAAATAAGGTATTAATGACTGAATAATGTGTCAGAAACAGGTTTTTTTTTATTTTCATATTTTTGAAATTTATCCTTAAGAGGGTGCTAGGAAATTTCTCGAAAACACAGTTTTTGACGTGGTTTTTTTTCAATAAATATGGACAAATATAAAATTTTGATAACTTTAAGTGTTAGTTAAACATTTCATTTGCAATATGCATCAAATAATATATGTCTATAAACGCTTTTATTACTTGAAAAAATAAAAATTACCAACACCTTCTTGCGGTAAGTGGAAAACATACAATTTTTGAACCAGTTTTTCTGTAAATTGGTGGTATTTTGAAATCTGAAAAAAAAATACAAATATACTTTATATCCTGTTTTAGTTGGTGGTGTGATTTAAAATGTGATTGAGATGAAGAAAACTGAATTAAAAAAAAAAATCTAGAAGCAAAAACTGACAAAAAAGTGTACATTGTATCTTCGAATAAAATCTCAAAAAATGGTTATTTGTACCCAATTATTTTCAAATATTGAACAATATAATCTTGAGCTTTGTTTTCATTTTTTTTAAATTTTTTATTTCATAAGATCTATTTTTTATTATTATTTTACAAATGGCTTTTAAATGCGAGATTCCCGGGGTAAAACCGCAGACCGGCTCCGAAGCCCACAGAGGACGGACCGCATCACTTTTTTTTTTTAGCTAAAACTCTGTCATAAAAAACTTTGGATTCGTCGGCAAGTAATATGCAACATTTTCGAAGAGAGTACATTTTACGATTTTCCATGTTACATTTTTACAAAAATATTATTTTTTGCAATCAACAATTTCTTAATAATACATTCCTTGACTTATAGGTTGGTATGAAACTGACCACCCATACTGTACAAAGATGGTTCACTTTGCTAATGTCACCCCTGCTTCTGGGAAGGTCGGCAAAAGTTGCAGGGCTTATGTTCAACTTCTATGTGTGTGCTTGTGGGAATGCATTTAATATGAATCTGAAATGATATATATCTTTGCAACTTTAATTTAGATTAAGACTTTGATACTTAACTTAGAAATTTATCATTACTATTTTAGAAATAATCGGTCGACATTCTTCATCCTGCGGATCTTACGCAAAAAATAAAATAATTCTAGTCATCAAGAAAGCGAAATTGCGAGAAAGTAAATGCAATTTTACAGTATGTGAAAAACTAAATATTTACTAAGAAATACTGCGTGTATGCACTATATTGACCACTATTTTCAGAAAATTCCTTGGAACCTTCATATATCCATAACATTATTATGTAGTTACGCTTACGAGTAACTAAAAACTTGTTTTTTTTTTATTTAATGTTTTTCAAATTCTGATGAATTAATAAAGTGGAAATACACAAACCATTACCAAGACCCGTCACCAAAGTTCATCCAGCCCTACAGCAACTTGGTCTTGATTGAGAATCGACGCTTTCTTTAGCGACGACCAAGCTCGCTGGGGGCTCTTGGGGTGTGATTTACACAAAAACAGCGCTCGCAAAAATCATCCTGATATTATTATTACTAAAAATATAATTTGCGAAACTATTGATTTATTGTTGAACATTTTTAGTATCGCTATTGAAGGATGGAAAAGGTTGAGTCTATCTGACCGGCATATAAAAATGGCTGGCAAAAAGTGTGAACTGCATAGCTACTATGAGTAATAACATAGAGGAGCGGAATCTAACGTGCTGATTTGATACATACTGCAGTTGTCATAAGAATAAAATTCTACACAATCTGAGCTAAGAATAAGCGTAAAATTCGTAATGTGAGAGTTGTTTTAAATATTTTTGAAATCAATTTCCTGTTTTCATAAGACACATTGATCCAGTACACATGCAAACATTGCTCATGTAAAATTAGCTTAATGGTCTCTACGGCAAACAAGAACAAAGGCAGCGACATGCTACCACTTGCGTTTCTCTCCTGTCACACGTTGCAGTGGTTATAATGAAATGAGTGATAAAGTTAAAATATGAAATATGAAATATTGGGACGACTTTGGCGATCACAATATTTATAACGTGTGTTATCTGTCAACTCTAGTTATTTCCGGTCTAGTCGGCAGCCGTTATTTGAAATGGTACCAACATTCAAGATTTTTTTTTCGTTGTGCCGAGTTTTTTGTACACATGGAAATGTAACTGTGAAGTTCTTTGTTATTTTTATTACTAATGACCATTTTCGTAAGTAAGTTGAGACATATATATATATATATATATATGTCTTTTTTGGTTAAAATAATTTCTAGTCCACAGATATTATAAGTTAATATACGTACCTTTCAAAAACTACAAAGGAACGAGAGAGTAGAGCGCCGAGCGCGCCGCTGTGGCATAGATAGGAATTAAGCGAACGCAGATTTTAAAATTACAAATATTCGAGAGCGCTCTTAAAATAAAACAAAATATTTGGCGCCGGCTGAGCATTATGATACATTATTTACTCATTGTAAAAAAAAAAAAAAATTGGGAATAATTTTTTTTTTATGAGAGGAAGGAGGTGTATTGTAACGAGATGAATTTGTTTGTTTGGTGGAATGGAACATTAGATTTGAATTTGAATAAAAAAAGGAAAACAAAAGAATGCAGAAAGACAGAAGAAGCTTCCCTGGCGGGAGAGCCACAAGCTGGTGTAAAATAGGATAATAAATATTATTGTGTTGTGGTTATAAATAATTGTGTCGATCATCTGTCGGAGGAAAAACCCTCACAACATCACAGATCCAAATTAAAATAAAGTAAAATAAGACTTAATATTTAACATTAAATTGGAATTTGTTTTGTTTTCAGTTTTGATGTCCAAACATATTATTTTTTGTTGATTTAAAAAATGTAATTTGTCGTGTATGTTCCTTGACTTATAGGTAGGTATGCGGCTGACCACCCATGCTGTAAAAATGGTTCACTTTGCCAATGTCACCCCTGTTTCAGGGAACGACGGCAAGAGTTGCAGGGATTATGTTCATTTGAGATTGGGTTTTTATATTGTAGGTCCACATGCGGCATGTGTTAGCGCGAAATTATAAATGTCTGCTTGTGGGAATGCATATAAAAATCTTAAATGATATATTACGAGTATATCTTTGCAGCTTAGATAAGATTAGATTAGACCCCTGTTCCAGGGAAGGTTGGCAAAAGTTACAGGCAAAAGTTTGTTTGTGGGCATGCATTGTATATGAGCTTTGAATCTTTATATATCCTTGCAAATTAGATTATAGACCTCTGTGTCAGGGAAGGTTTGCAAAAGTTGTAGGGCTTATGTTCATTTGCGGTTTGGATTTTATTTGTAAGTACACATTCAGCAATTGTAAGCGCGAACTACACGTGTTTGTTTATGGGCATGCATCTGAGAGCTGTAAATGAATATATCCTTGCAACTTAGATTATATATTATAGATTAGATTATAGTATCTGTAAACCGACATAATATCCTTAGATTGGGTTTTTATGCTTACGTCCATATGTGACATGTGTAAGCGCGAACTTATACGTGTCTGCTTGTGGGAATGTATTTAATATGAATCTTAAATGTAATATATCTTTGCAACTAAGATCACAGATTTAAATCCATTTTTATTTTATTTGTTTGTTGTTTTTTTGATTTGTATCAAATAAAAGAAAATATAGTAAAAAAAAACTTTTCAATTTTGCCGCTAGATGTCTATATTTTCTTCATACATTTTCATACATTTCAATACAAACAAAATAGGTCTATAAAAAATTGATGGGGCTTTTTTAAAATACTTTTCAGAAATTACTTCTACTAAAAACTACTCTTACGAAAAAAAAATTTTTTTTTGTTAAATTGAAAGAAATTACATGATATTATAAGTGTATTTGAATCTGCTTGTCAAACACATACGTAAATGGTAGTTTTTTTGCAGCATATATTATACAAAATTTGATTTTCCATAGATGTGTTTCATCTGCTGCGATGGCATTAATTTTGAAAATCGAAACTCCAAGCGATTTGACGACCACGAAGGACAATATAATTAAGGATTATTAATTTATAATTACCTAGTAACATCTCTTGAACCAGGGTCAAAGCTATGGTCAAATGAACCAGGCGGGGATCGAACCAACGTTGCTCTATTTCAAACACGCTAGAGAGATCAGCCCACTTGGCCCCCACGGCCATAACACCGACCAAAGACTGGTGGCCTCAGGTCCATCCAGCCTTACAAGAGCAGGCTGTTGTTTGAAAAAATGTGCTTTCTATAGCAACTACCAAGAGAGCACTTGAGTGATTCACACAAAAACTACGCTCACTAAAGAAATCAGATTATTATCTACCTTATCATAAATATCATGGTACGTACTTACTGTACATGATAACAGTGAAAATAGTAAACATATTATTTCTAAACTGCATGGTGCCAAGGTCATGAACAAGGTCCATACTGGATTATAATGCTAGCCCTACTTACATGACACAAAAAATATATACTGCAAGAGCGAACATCCTATACAGGCACATATCATTATGAAGTAGGCAGCTTATGATTAAAAATATATTTATCTGCAATTTATGGTTCAATTTTAGACATTTTTAAAACTCAAATTCATTTCTAACATGTCATTTGAGCAGTAAAGGAAAATTGGCATATTTCATTTTCTTTCCATAGCAACAAACGTGCCATGGAATTAAATAGGTTGCAAAAAATGCAACTCAGCTACACATACAGTGCAATTCGTTGCCTCCTCCTCGAAGGGGTCGCATGTGGCGAATTGAACCTTTTTATTTTTACAGGTAAGGAATGCCAACCACTTCAATTAAAATGGGGGTTTCCTAGCTCCTGAGGGGGCTGGTACTCAGCTATCGACTGCAAAAAGCAATAAATTTTATTGGACAGTTGCTTGAATGTAACAAGATGTAACAACATCTCGTCTTACTCATACTGTGCCTTAGGGCGCAGTATTTTTGACACATCAAACATATCTGATGCTCCATCAATTTATTTTACACAATCAAGTCTTACAAATCAGTTATCCAGCTGGCCTTGAGCTCAAACCTGTGATTCTTGGTAAAACATGCACTGTGTAAGATCTCAAACTGTTCGGCCATAGACCTGATAGCTAAGATTTAGCTTCTTCTCTGGTTCAGTTCACCTGTTAAAGACTTTGTACTCCGGTGTTGTCCAGAATATAATAACTCCTCCACACCTCTCATCCTGGTTCAGTCTCTGAGTGATCACCTGTTAAAGACTTTGTATTCCTGTGTTGTCCAGAATAGTAACTCCTCCACACCTCTCATCCTGGTTCAGTCTCGAACATTGCGCAGCCACAAAGTTTGCATTCTGCCAGCTCCTCAGACCCTGGCTTCCCTTTATATTACCTGACATTATCAGTTTTGGTAGGTGGTACTTTGCTCAGATATGAGATTTTACTTACTTGGCAGGAGTTCTCTATCGGTTCCTGCTCTTCTCACCACTTTTATATTTTATTTAGAGTATTTAACACATTTTAAGTATCTTTTGTTATTTCAGATGGAACAACAAATTCAGATGCAGGTTCAAATGCGGGAAAGAGATGTTGCACTGCAGATTGCTAAAAATAGAGACATCTGCAACTGGCTGCTGACATTCTATGTAGTTGCCACTACTGGCCTATTCACAGGGTAGGAATTTGTAACTTGTAACACAGTAATTTGTAATTTGTAACACAGCCAATTATTTATTTAAGAAGAATAAACGGCTATATAGCCTTTTACAACATTGCGATAAATATAAATATGTAGGTACATAAGTAGGTACTGTATCTATAGGTATAAAACTAATATATTAAAATATAACACAAATAAATGACACATAAATAATTTACAAAGATGTAAATATACGATGGTTATAAAGCAATAGAACTAACAATTTAAAAATAATAACAATAAACTTTAAAAATAATAATGCAAAAACCATAAACCAGTGTAAGCAATTGTTGTATACAAAAATTGTTGTAATAAACAACAAATCTTCATTATTTGATCAGGGTTGTCACAACATAATATACTAAATCAGGTGTAAAATTTGCTAAAATTAATAGAATAAACAAAAGATCAATTAAAATTTCAAGGATTTTTTTATAAAAAAAAAGATTTCATACAATGCAATACAACATACAATTTACAATGTGTTGTGCAAAGAAAGAAAGAAGATGTGAAACTAAAGGTACAAAAAAAATAAAAATGTGTTGAGATGGCTTGGGCCTGCGGAAAGAATGGATGATGAGAGACCGACAAAATGCGGATACCTACATACTATTTTTTTTTTTTTTAAATGTATAGAATCCCGTGGAGAAAATATCAACCTCCAGCTTGTTCGCCTCTCTGGGCAGTCGCTGAAAAGGCGAGTAATACTGGTAGTTCACGGCACAGTCTGCCACATCAAAAGTATCCACGTTACGCGTGTTCCTTATTGGGACACGGAAATTAATTTTTGATAGGAGTTGGGGTGCGTCGGTCAAGCCATTAATGAGTTTGTATAGAAAAACCATGTCAGCAGCACTTCTCCGAGCCGAGAGCGGTGCAAGTTTATACGATTCTCGGAGTTGGTTATAATTGATATCCGAGATGGGTATTCCGAGTTTGAAGTTGATAAAGCGAAGTAGTTTGTTTTGTACCTTTTCTATACTACGTATATGTACC
This sequence comes from Agapetus fuscipes, assembly GCA_951799405.1. NCBI lineage: Eukaryota > Metazoa > Arthropoda > Insecta > Trichoptera > Glossosomatidae > Agapetus > Agapetus fuscipes. The sequence goes on along the minus strand of OX637333.1, from coordinate 12,091,166 downwards.
TGGTAGTGAGGAGACCACAACACGGAGTTATACTCCAGCAATGGCCTCACCAAACTTGTAAAAATATAAATAAAGGTGTGCACGTTATAAAAATTTTCACACAGTCGTAAGGAAAATCCTAATGTTCTGAGTGCCCTATCCACAGTTGCCTTTATGTGTGGTACAAATGTTAATCCCGCGTCCAACAATACTCCCAAATCTTTGATTTGCGCAACCGACATAAGCTGTGTACCATCAATCGAGTAAGGGTACACCGTGGGATTCTTAATTTTGTGGAAACGCATTACTTGACATTTTTCTATGTTTAAAGTTAAATCATTCTTCACACACCAGTCATAAAGCACGTCAATATTTCTTTGTAATATCTCGCAGTCACCAATACAGTTAACCACTCTGTAAATTTTCAAGTCATCAGCAAACATGACAAATCTCACCCCGTCAAACCCGCTCAGGAGATCATTGACAAATATATTAAACAAAATGGGTCCGAGATGTGAGCCCTGCGGCACACCGCTCTTCGCCAAAAAAGGAGATGAAACAACGCCCGACACACAAACCCTAAGTTCCCTTTCAGCAAGATAGCTCGAAAACCACGCAAGGAGTGCACCATCAATACCAAGAGAAAGAAGCTTTGCCAACAATATTGTATGGGAGACGCGGTCAAACGCCTTGGAGTAGTCTGTATATACACAGTCCGTCTGACTCCTGGTAACAAAAGCATCCATGATATCACAATGAAATTCCAAAAGGTTTGTCAAGGTCGATCGGTTTTGCACAAAACCATGCTGTTGGTCCGATATAACGAGTGCTAAGTCACTCTTAATCTTACCGAGAAGAATACATTCGAACAACTTCGGTATGCAGGATTGTATACATATTGGGCGATAGCTAGTGACATCAGATTTATCTCCCTTTTTGAAAATTGGAATAATGTGGCTAGATTTCCAAGCTGTTGGAAAAATTCCCGATTCAATAGATTTATTAAATATTTTTTGTAAAATCCAACACATAACATTTGAGCAATTCTTAATAAAAACAGGCGGCAGTTGATCAGGACCTGCAGATTTATTAGTATCCAGCGAATCAATACCACGCTGCACGTCCGACACGGAAAATATCACACGCGCGATATGAACTCGATCAGTCAGCGGGAGCGCCGGAGTGTTGACACCTATGAGAACGTCCTCGTAGATTGACAGGAAATATTTTCTAAATAAGTCCACTACATCACTCACGCTATATTATAATAAAAAAAATTTCATAAAGTGTTTTACAGTAAGTAAATATACATAAGGTACAACTTTTTAACTTAGAAAGGATATAATGCATGTGTCTCAGCTAGGAAAACCTGTGTCTCAGGCATGGAGAGCTTGATTAAAATACAAGACAATCATCTATAACAAACATGTTTTCACCCGTTGAGGTGAGTGTGATGGGGCGGACATTGAGGTCAGCAGGGAGTGGTGCTGTCATGTTGATGTAGCCTGGCCGTCAAATAGGCACTAATTTTGAGGGCTGTGCTTTCTGTATTGCGGGATCAATGTAGTTAAACAGGCTGCCACCTAAATCTAAATCTAAGCTGCAAAGATATGTATCATTTGAGATTCATATTAAATGCATACCCACAAGCAGACATGCATAATTTCGCGCTTACACATGCTGCAAGTGGACCTACAATATAAAAAACCCAATCTCAAATGAACATAAGCCCTGCAACTCTTGCCGACCTTCCCTGAAGCAGGGGTGACATTGGCAAAGTGAACCATTTTTTACAGTATGGGTGGTCAGCCGCATACCAACCTATCAGTCAAGGAGTAGGTACAAGCAATTAATACAATCATATGTATAAAACAAATAAACTCTTAGCAATTAAACAGTAAAAAATTATGTCACCCATTGTGAGAAATTCAGAATCAGAACATTTATAAAGAGAACTGACTGAGAGAAGAGACTGAAAGCAATTTTTTATAAAGTATCTCATTTGTGATGGGGAGGTTCTTTGAGGTGTAACAGATATAATATTTGTAACCATTCTGCTCCTGAAGATGCCTCATTAGGCGAAAATGTTCGAGCACAAAAAAAGAAATAAATAAGTGAATTAAAACTCTGTTTTATCCATTTGAATTTTTAAATAATTAGATATAAAATGGCGTTGTTTTTTCATGATAAAATTTAAATAATGTATTTTCACAAATGCACACAAAGTCGTACCAAGATGTTAATGTAGTTTGGTCATAAAAGTCAGCAGCCTACTTTGGCTGGTTCATATCCAGAGAATGGACCTTCAAATGTGCATAGAAAAGATAATTGCACTCACAGGAGCCAAACAGGTGCACGGCGGTGGGAAGACCCAGGCCAGTATGCCTGGAGAAAGTGGTGGGAGATTATCTTATAGTAGGAGTATGGGACTGGAGGAGAAATGTGTTTCATAGATTTTGCTGACATTACGCTCCCCCAGTTCTTGTTTACCGTATACGCCAATCTTGTCAAATATGACTTTTTCATGCAGTTGTCTTATAAATCAAATTCTACACAATCTGAGCTAATAAAAACCGTAAAACTCGATAATGTGAGAGTTGTTTTAAATATTTTAAAAATAAATTTATTGTTTTCATAAGACACATTGGTCCAGTACACATGCAAACATTGCTCATGTAAAATTTTCTCAATGGCGTTTACGACAAACAAGAACTGAGGCAGCGATTAGTTGATGAAGGAGGGCAAGATTCATCTTGGGTTGTAGCACCAATAGTGTATTTTGCCAGAGTGGAGACAATATATTTCATTCATTTTACGTTATTTACACTAAAATATAAATGACACTTATGTATACAGTATGCAACACACACCTCACCACGCCATTATATAATCTCCTTGGATGTGGCTTTGATAAGCAAATATTGTAATGTTTATGTATGAGACATTTTTCCATTCAGACTCTACTCAGGAGAACTGTCTGTGAATTTAAAACTGACAATGCGTGATATGTACCTTCTAATTTACATATGAGCTATATCCATCCGTAGTCTAGTGGTTAACGTTCCTGACTATTAGTCTGAAGGTAGAGGGTTCGATTTCCGGCGGAGTATAAAAAATATAATTTGTGGCATATGCTCTTTGCTGGGTTGAAAAATTAATCTGCTTTTACCAAATACCGATCGCTACAGCTAGGTCCATACAGCCCTACAGCAAATAGATCTTGCTTGAGAATTGACTCTTCATACAACGAAGACCAAGCACGCAGAGGGCTCTTGTGGTGTCATTTACACAAAAACAGCGCTTATAAAATAAGTCATAATAATAAAATTATTATCTAAAATCTTCTCAACTGGTCTTGAGTCAAGTGGTTAACACCATGTACTTACTGGTAAACAAAAGGTTGTGGGTTTGATACTGAGCACAAAAAATATCATTTAACAGCGCTGCCTGAAGTGTGGACTTTGACCATTCATTTATGTTGGCGACTCAGATAAGTAGTAATAAACTGTGTGGTGAATTCTTTTATTTTGAAATGAGATCTGAACATTTTTGAATTTGGAACTTTTTTCTCGGCGAGCAAACGTTAGTCGTCGTTTCTCGGACTGCCATCTTCAGCAACCAATAATGATATATTTGTTTGCATTTTACTAGCAAACCGGCCGGGTGACGACACAGTTTTGTCTATGTAATTGACGTGCGGACCTCATCATATGACTCCTGACCACACAGTGTTTTTTTCTTTCCTAATAATATTTTTGTTTATTGCTGTCAGTTTCCGGAGGACCAAGCGCTCGTACATCCTGGCCCCCCTGCTGCCCCTCACCTTCCTGGTGGCCTTCCAGACGGACCTGGCCTACGGAAACAAACTCAACAGGATACAACGTAAACAACCCTCACCCTATCATATACTTAAATCTTGGCCTTGCATTACTGCAACTAATTAAATTATTTCACTCATTCAGCCTTCAATATATAAGGCACTGGATGTGCTGAGACAGCAATGCCCCTATAATCTATAATCCAAGTTGCAAAGATATTTTACATTTAAGTTACATATTAAATGCATTCCCAGGCAGGGGTCGGCAAAGTGCGGCTCCAGAGCCGCATGCGGCTCTTTGACTCCTTGAGTGCAGCTCTGGCACAAATATCCCAAAACAATGAAAGATAGAACAATTAAAATTTATTCCAATATAACCCTTCAGCAAATCGAAGATCTGTAATAGGTTTTGGCTTTATCAATAGCAGTTGACGAGTCTTGTGGCATAAATGATACAGCGCAAGTTTCGCTTTTTGTAAGATTTATTTCTCATTTAGGTCCTAAAGAAGAACGTTTAGGATTATTGCCACTCAAAGGTCAGACGCGTGGAGAGGATATTGCAAATGCTGTGGTGGAGTGTATGGATAAATATCATATTCCTCTCTAGAAAATTGGGTCGATTTCAACAGACGGGGCCAAAAGTATGACCGGCGTCAGAAAAGGGTTTGTTGCCATTTTGAAATAAAAAAATGATCACGAGATATTGGCTTATCATTGCATTACTCACCAAGAAGCGCTTTGTGCGCAGATGTTACCGGAAGAAATTAATAAAGTTATGGGATTAGTGATTACGATTATCAACTCTATTGTAGCTAAAGCTCTTCATCATCGTCAATTCAATATTTTTTTAGTTGAAATGGAGAGTGAGTACGCTGATCTTCTGCTTCATAACAAGGTTCGATGGTTATCAAGAGGAAACGTTTTACAATGTTTCACGTCCCTACTGCCAGAAATTAAAGTATTTCTCCTTGAGAAGAGTATTCACTATCCAGAACTTACAGACAATCAGTGGATCCAAAACTTCCATTTCATGGTAGACGTTACGTCTCATCTAAATCAGCTTAACCGTAAACTACAAGGGAAAGGAAACACAATTTTTTCGATGTTAGAAGAAGTCATTTCATTCGAAAACAAATTATCCCTTTTTGCAGAAAATTTTGAAAGGGAAACCTTTTTCCCTTTGGCGTTGACATTGGTAACTTTGAAATATAATTGCAGGATTTAAAAGACAAGGAAATATGGAGCTCTAAATTTCAACATCTTTATATTGATTTGGAAATATTGAAGAAGAACAAATGTGATCTTAATTCACAGCACAAGTGGTCTGCTTTGAAATACCTGGAGAAGGAAGACATGATAATTTTCAACGTCTGGAATAGTATTCCTAACTCTTACAATCAGCTGAAAAAACTCGCGTTTGCTGTTCTTTCCCTTTTTGGTTCTACATATTCATGTGAACAATCTTTTTCAAGCATGAACTTTATCAAGAGTAAAATGAGAAGTCTTATTGATGAGAACCTTGTCATGCCTAAAATTAAAAACAACAACATACAAACCTGACTTACTGAAACTTTACAAGGAGATGCAAGGACATTGTTCGCATTAAGTGATTTGGCTCTCAGATTTTTTTTGAATCGTTGTAATGTACATATTTGGCTCTTTGGCCAATAAGTTTGCCGACCACTGCCCTAAGGAGACACATATAAGTTTGCGCTTACACATGCCACATGTGGACTTACAACATAAAAACTCAATCTCAAATGAGCATAAGCCCTGCAGCTCTAGCGGACGGAAATGGTGACTTTGGCAAAGTGAACCATTTTTTACAGGATGGGTGGTCAGCTTCATTATTAATCAAGGAACTCAATTTACATATGTATGAGCCTTTCATGGCAATATATTTTTAGAGGTAAGGGGGCCGGCCTTATGCCAACCTTTTCAGTTGGAGTGGGAGTTTCCCAGCTCCCAAGAGGGCTGGTATTCATTTCTTGTGAAGGCTGACTAAACCTTGCCGGGTTTTTTTTTTCAGTTATTCCATTTTTTTTTGCCAAGATACCATCCATTTCAATAAATGAAATTTTTCTTGTTACATCCAGCATATTTGTGCCGAGATGCAACTCCGTAAATGAAATTATCTTTTTGTGTCCTTGTAGAAGAAGCAGAGAACATAATGATGTTTGAGTCGCACCTCCTGGACTTGCCATGTGAAGCTCCCACCGCCTCTTCTATCGACCAAGCCAGAATGGAAAATGAAGAGAAGATCAAGATGCATCCATCCACTATGTAAGAGTTAGCGGCGAACCCTCGCATGTGTTTGCTGCGACTGCCTTTATAAAATCGTTTTTCTTATGTCTGTCATAAAACTTACTTCAAAAGTTTAGAAAAAGAACTTGTTTTTGGTCCATACAGGACAAAGGGATTTGGTTGAAAAAAACTTCATTCAATGGATTGGATGTATTAAATAAGATAGCACAGACACAAAATAGTCATTTCCAATGGAGTTCAAAGATAAAAAAATCCTTGGGCTATTTGACGTTACCCATCTATGATAATCTATAATCTAAGTTGCAAAGGTATATTGACATGCAAGGCTCATATTTAATGCATAACCTCAAGCATACACATGTATGTTTATATATGTAAGTACACATGCTGCATGTGTACTTACAAAATAAATTAAATCTTACCATGAACATTAACCTTGCAACTCCTACCGCCTTTTTCTCAGATCAGGGTGGCAGTGGCAGAAGTTAAATAAGTTTTATAGCATTTTCAAGCACCATCTAAATTGCTTTTTATTTTATTTTATATAGTAGTGCAGGCGCCAAAGGGAGTTGAGTGTGCAAAATATGAGGACCGCATTCTGTGAACAGTTTTGAACTCAGAAAAGCTTGCAGATTATGGTTCTGAATGTTTTTTTCTGTATTTGATTGAATCAATCTGTGTTTAATTTCAAATCTTTTTTTTTATATTAAACTTTCAAATGGAAAATGTTTTTTTAGATATATTTTTAACAATTTTGAGATTTGTTGAAGGTATTTATTATTTACCTTTTTAAATGGTTTTCTCTACCTTTGTCACAAACAATAATAGTGTTTTTTGTTATTGTTCATAAGGGATATTATGGATATGAAATTTCGGATATGGATACGGATAGGGATACGGGAGTAATATTATTTCAGTTTTCAATATTGATACGGATATGAAATTGTTGTATCATGGTTTCGGTTGCGTAACATCCTTATTGTATGTTTATTTGATCACATACTAGCTAACCCGCAGATTTCATTCTGTGCATACTTTAATGAATCAGACCTAGTCATATGTTGTTAATTTGTAAAATCGGGAACGGGTGTTGGAAAATGGTAACGAAGAGAAGAAAATATATTTCCAAGTGATCATTATATCTATTATAGTGAGACGGCATAGCTCAAACACTTGAAACAATTTTTCATACAGAGATATTATGTCATTGATAGAAAATGACATTCAGCTCATTTAAAGACATTCAGTGCTATTCTTACTTGTCATATTTCTTCATCGGCTTATCTAGCGACTATTTAGTCTTGGTACAAAGCCGGACCAGACCAAATTTGAAATTTTGATTCAGGTTCATGGTGTAGCCTAGAATCAGATAAGCATACGATTATTATTGGACGGCTAAAATTACGTCTGTTCAATGTCGCATATTTTCGAAAATTCTGTTCTAGAGATGTCACTACGTAAAAAATAGGGAATTTTCAGTCGTAAATAAATGAACTATAAAAACAATAGGAGTACGTACATTGCGGTTTCAAAACCTGATTATTTTTTGCCTATTTCTCGGAAAATAGCCTGAGGTAGTGGAGTTATACCCTCAGTTGGTAGCCCTGAATATCACAGCAACATCATCAGGCCAGATAACTTCCAAATCTGACGGCCAGAGGCGCTAGTCTCATTCATATAAAGCATTTTGATCTGTCAATTTTTTTGGAGGTTAGAATCCAAAAATATCTTTGCACGTCATTTTAATGCAAAATTGTTTGAATCTGCAAAACAATTCAAAGAATAAACAATTTTGCTTGGCTTATATAAAGCAAATTTAAATTTTATAATTATTCAAATTGCTGATTTCCATTCGATGTATATCTAAGTGTATTTTAACATGCAAGAAATTCTGCTTAAAAAGTAATTTAGCATATTTATTTCACAACAATAAATATCTTCTACAATAAATATCAGTATTAATGTGTATTTGTGTGCATTACTTAATAATAAATTAAAATAATAAATTGTTAATGCCATCTGTGACTCACGAGTATTGACTTAATCCTGTAAGCTAGCAAAAAAAAATTACTATGGGTCATACCACAAAGCTGAGAGATATTTTGAGTGTTCGGACCTTACTGGTTGATTTAAAAAAATCCTAGTACTTATGACATTTAGCTTTTTTCTAAGAGGCTTGTTTAAAATTATACTTATAAAACAACAATTCTAAAAAGTATAACTACATTTTTCTCAAACTTTATAAATATACTGTTAGCATCACGATTTTTACACTTTGTCATAAATGAATGCATAAATTTAAATCTTATTGAGTAAACAAAAATAAATCAAAACACTCTGAGTCCTGTCCGTAGTCTAGCTTTAAATGTTATGGACTCGTAATAAAAAAATTGTGGATTTGATTCCTGGCAAAACACAAGCTGGGTTGAAAAATTCATTGCCTTTACCAAAGATCGATCACCAAAGGTTCATCCAGTGTTATATCAACTGCGCCTTGCTTGAGTAATTAGCATTTTCTATAGTGATGATCTAGCAGAGTGGGATTCACACAAAAACAGTGCTTTATTCAGAGGTGCCGGTGCATCATCCATACATTTTTCTATTTACGCAATGGTTGGGTATTTACACAATGTTTTAAGCTCGGCGTTCTTTAATATGCTTAAGCATTTATTTTACAATAGCAGTGCAATCTTAATGAAAACTTTTATAAATCCATGTAGGTATACGGGTATCGCCGTCGAAATTTGTACCTTTTGTCTTGTGCGTGTGTCTATAATCTATAATCTATAATCTATCTATAATCTAAGTTGCAAGGATATATTCATTTAAAGCTCTCAGATGTATGCCCACAAACCAACAAGTGTAGTTCGCGCTTACAAATGCTGAATGTGTACTTACAAATAAAATCCAAACCTCAAATGAACATAAGCCCCACAACTTTTGCCGACCTTCCCTGAAACAGGGGTGACATTGGCAAAGTGAATCATTTTTTACAGTATGGGTGGTCAGCCTCATACCAACCTATAAGTCAAGGAATGTGTAAGTTGTGCGTGTGTCGCCTAATGATTTTCAGTTTTTTCATAAAAACTGGTGATGTCTACTGTATTCTAGATTTACTAGGGGCGTTGCCCCTGGCTGCTACGCAGCCCAACCCCTTAACAATAGTACAATGTGTATATTGCGCATAGTTTCTTTGGCCTTAAAAATCTTAATATTAGAAATCCTGTAAAATCAAAAGATGCAGTTTTTGTAAAAGAAGATTTTGTTTAATTGGGGTTTTATAATATAAATTAGTCTAATCTGTAGTAAATTAAGTCAATTACATTTTTTTTAAATGAAAGTCAAAAGGTAAAATTTAAAGCCAAATTATAATATGAGTATTTTATTTTATTTATTATAAGTGCATGTACAAATTAAAGTACTAATTAAAATTATGTTAATTGCATAAAACTTAAAGATTTTAACTAAAAATATAATAAATTTTGAAAAGATTTTTGTGAAACACTGTGGAAATTCATTTTAAAAAATTGATTATTTTTCAATAAAACATTAAAAAATAAAAGAAATTAAAAACTTTGTTTTATTCCACTTTTATTGTTTTTGAGTATGTTACAAACGTTTTCGGAATACCTTCCATCATCGGGTAACAACAATTACTAAGTAATTGTTGTTACCCGATGATGGAAGGTATTCCGAAAACGTTTGTAACATACTCAAAAACAATAAAAGTGGAATAAAACAAAGTTTTTAATTTCTTTTATTTTTTAATGTTTTATTGAAAAATAATCAATTTTTTAAAAATATAATTTAAAGTAATAAAGTAAAATCAAATTCTTACATAGGTATTCAATTTCAATTCAGTACAATTTTTATATAGGTATAATTTGTAAATATTGTGCTGATAAGCAACAGCAGCATAAGATTCAAATTTCGGTTGAAAATTAAACTTTAGAAGTGGTTTACCACTACATTTATCTTGGTCACAATATAAAAAGATACACAAAATCAAGCAACCGGAATTACCAGAAGTATAGGACTGATAGCTTTCAAAAATCTGGGCTACATTCTCAATGACACGAAAATGACTGTTAACCTGAAACGCAATGTCTTTATGTCATGCGTGCTTCTAATATCCACCTATGGTTTGAAGACAAAAGGGCTCACTCAGTATAGCGCCAACAGACTGAGGACGTGGCAAAGAGCCATTGAAATGAATATGTTGAGAATCAGCCTCCTTGACAGGGTTCCAAACCTAGAGATCCGCAGACGCACTGGTGTCACTGATGTCATACCTGGCCTGCTTCAAGTGGCGCTGGGCTGGTCACGTTGCAAGGCGAGACTATGACAGGTGGACGAAAAGGATCGTCCAAAGGTGACCCAGGATGTGCAAGCGTGGAGCGAGGAGACCTCAACTGAGGTGGTTGGACGACATCAAGAGAACTGCAGGCAGAGAATGGCTGAGCTCAGCAGCCGATAGACAGTAATGGAGAGGATTGGAGGAGGCCTACGTCCAGGAGTGGACTGGGAAAGGCTGAGGAAGAAGAAAAAGAAGATTAAATATCATCACACATATATGATCAAAATGCATTATTAAAAATGGTTATAAATTGTTAAGTTTACGCTGGAGTTGTGGATTCATCCTCAGCCGTCGCGTCGTGCAGAGAGGGTACCTTCTGAAGATGTTAGCTACGTCGCCAACGAAACGTTGAGAATTATGTTAGTTCTACCTAACGGTTCGTCTAATATCTGAAGAGCGTAATTAATTTTAAAATTAATTATAATTTGTAAATATGGTTACCTATTCCTCTTCTTTAGGTGCCACTTCTATCGAGGATCGGCGATCATCATAGCTATTTTGACCTTGAATGCTACGGCTCGAAATAGGGACTTGGTACTTGTGCTGTCTTGGACTTGATGTTGAACCATTGTCGCAGGTGTTTCTCTTTTTCGTCTCTCAATCTTTCCCTGTATGCTGAGATGGACAAATTGGTATTTCTCATTTCTCTAACGCGACCGAAGTAGGTACATTAGCTTTCTCTTGATTAATGGTTGGCAGAAGTTCCTTTTTGGTTTGTATATGTAGTAGGACTTCTTTGTTGGTGGCTCGATCACGCCAGGACATCCGAAGCATTTTTCGGTAGACTCACATCTCGAATGTTTTGGTTAGCATCTCCAGTGCCTGCGTGAGCGTTCATCCTTCCATACCATATAGAGCGATTAAGAAGACATAGCACCATGCGCTTGCAGAGTTCAAGGTTCAAATCACGGCACAACATTACTTTATTTATGTTGTTTGTAATAAATGTGTCAATAGATTAAGCCCAAGGTGAAGATAAATTAAAATGTGTATTTGAAGTTAAATTAATTTCATTTTTTTTTAAATTAATCCCCGTGAAAACTTATAACAATTTTGTTGCAATGTTTTTATTTAGATGAAACAACCAACTATCAAACTTTACAAATCAAAATGAAAACATAAATTCAGAAAATCTAATTTCATATAAAACATATCCAAACAGTTAAATTTAACAAAATACTTTTTTTTTAATCTTTTTGAACATTGGAGAAAAATAACAGATCTGTACATCCACCATGTTTTTTCATGTCTATTTTTATGGATTTTCAATACTTCCAGAGCCATCAGCCTACAGCTCACTACACTACACAGTCAGAGCGCATTACCTCTACATTGCAGGCGCGTGCATAGAGTATAGGCAAATATATTTTAGAATTTAAAAATCTTCCATTCCTTTGAAATAATTCATTTGAAATTGACTGAAGTGCAAACAATGGCTCTAATCGAAATTAAATTTTTAATTTAAAATCTTAATATTAAGCCTTAATGTGTTTTTTACCATATATTGCCTACCTATTAGGCGCATCTGCCTGTATAGGATGCAAGCACCTGCTACATTGGTAATATCAAAAGTGTGGTCTTCATCAATTCAGTTATCTGCCATTGCATAATATTATGCAGATAAGCCTCTGAGTGCTCTGGAATGTTATTTTAATTTTGTTCGCCCCGACTCTCCAATGTAATACATAGCGCTACAATCATTACATTTTATTTTATATACTCTACCCACATCTAGCTTATCCACAATATCCTTGTTAGTAGAAATATTACTAAAAAATTAAAATTAAAAATAAAAAAACAAATTGTATAAGGCTACGGGGCGAGTAAAATTTAATAATGTACGACCGGTTTCGGAAACAATGTTTCCATCATCAGGTACAAAATATTACTGACTAACAAAATAAAATATAAATTAGTGTAACATTCTTTTAAGGGGCGGGAGTAGTGGAGGGGGGGAGGGGTGAGGACCTCCCCCCCTCCACTACTCCCGCCCCTTAAAAGAATGTTACACTAATTTATATTTTATTTTGTTAGTCAGTAATATTTTGTACCTGATGATGGAAACATTGTTTCCGAAACCGGTCGTACATTATTAAATTTTACTCGCCCCGTAGCCTTATACAATTTGTTTTTTATTTTTAATTTTAATTTTTTAAAAATGAAAGGTTACAAAGTGAATGCCTCATCAATTAATGAAATATTACTATTTACAAATAAACATTTTCGCCATGATCTATCATTAATTTGGTTTTAGTTTATTTTACATGCATCTCACGCTTAGTTATTTTACATGCTACTTACATGCTATTTACATGCTTAGCATTATAATCATGCCTGTTAATAATGTGCTTTGTTTCTTTTCTCTGTTCCCATTATTTATAGGTATATCCATAATACAGTTATTTTCTTTTTTATACTCATCATCATTAATGCCCGGTATTTTGAAGTATAGTAAAGTTTACTAAAATGCAATTTTAGTTAAATTATCATAAAATTTCAATCACCGAATTTCGACAGTAAATATTTAGTTACTTTAACTTACGACTTTCAATATGGCGTCGTCTTTACTGACAGCAGCTGTTCTTTTTTAATGTAAGGATACCTACATCAAAATTGTTGCAAACGCAGTTGTTTGTTTCAAAGCTTTTGAATGGCGTTTTAATTATTTCCAAGATTTGGGGGGGGCTTGTTACTTCGGTAATTTTCAGTTTTAGTAACTCGAACTTGAGTATTTTATACAATAGTTATAGTAATAGTTAACTATAATATTACAAAACTTAAATATACCGGGTTCATAGTGTCAACTATATAATAGTCGATGGCCCATGGCAAGAACAGCAGTCATTTTTGTGCGTATGATGATTAGAAGAATAATGTGTAACTGTGTCAGTATATTATATTGGCTTTCGATGTATGCTAAACTTACATTTATTTGCTTTATTTACATACATTTACATTTATAAACATTTATATTTATTTTATATAATTTTGATGCTAAGATCTAAAAAAATAAACCTCACCTCCCTTCTTCAACCTTCAAATAAATTATGTTGAAGCATTGATTAACCCTTATCTTGGCAAAGTCCTATTTTTACAAATACTTACTATTTTTTTTGGTTGTTCCTTGTAATATGGTTAGTCTTGATGGAAAATTGTGCAAGAAAAAAATCTTAACTTTTTGTTATAGTATATTTTTATATGTTACACCTGTGTTACAATGCCAAACTGTCAACAAAACACAATTGTTGCAAATAAGTTACATTGCCAATAACATATAAGTATAATTTTAATAATAATTTCAAACAGAATAATCATACAAGAAAGGAAACTGATATTTAAAACATAAAAATCAATTGTGAATTACAAAGTACAAATTTCTACAATTAAAAAATGTAATTGAAGACAGGAAAATAAAAATAAAACCTATTTTTTATGATGAAAGTCGTAAAAATAATTTCTATTCTCTGTAAAACAAAGTCTGATTTTACACTTCTCACACTCCACTGAGGTAATGCCCTTTGAACACAATCGACACCGACCTCTGCTTGTGCCATGAATTGGAAAATGGCTCATATTATCAAAACGTATATTATCTTGATCGGGTTTTGGTTCCACATGTGCTCTTTTAGGTGGGGTTAAATCAGTGGATATTGAAGGAGAGCTTGGACAAAACAATTGACGTTTTTTTGTTGCATTCTATTGAGCAACAAAAGCTGTTTTGCTAAACGTCCTTTAAACTTCTTTAGACGAACAGTTTTGGTCCCCTGAGGAGCTTCCCTGCGGTATAGAAGCCATGCGTTATTTACACAAATATCTAAGATTTGTGCAAATATAGCCAAGTACCACCTGTGTGATCTCATATTAGTGGAGTAAAGTGAAACCAGCATATCAGCCAGATCAACGCCTCCCATGTGCATGTTGTAGGATTTTATAACTCCTGGACAAGGAATATCCACTTTGGCGTTTTTCTCCTTTACAAATCTTTTCACAGTAGATGTGGGCTCGGCACCAATGAAAGAGCTTGCTAAAATAACAGTTTTATTGTCGACCCATTTGATCAACGTCACTTTGCTTTCATTATCAGAGTATTGTCTCCATGCTCCGCGGCCATCTTTTTTCAATAATTTGTCGGAAATCACGGGACAACCTCGTATGCGTCCTACAGATCGAAGTGTTTGTTGTTGGGTATATAAATGGTTAGGTGTAGAAGTTGATGGCTGATTTTCCATCACCTGATTGCTTGAGGAAATGATTTCTTCTGGATTTCCAACAAAGAGATATTCTATGTCTTCAATATCAACAGCTTCTTCAAAAACGGTGTGCTGTTGTAGCACAGTTTCCTTATCCAAAATATTTTCAATATCAGATTCTGAATCATCATCAGAATCTTGTCTTGGCTTGGGCAATAAAGCCATTATTTTTTCAGCTCTAGAGCGGTAATACCCTTCCATCTGAAAGAGAAAAATACTTTTTAGATACAATAAATCAATTTTGTTACTGAAAAATAATAATTTAAAAAAATAGCAATGAATTAAAATAAATATGTTTATATTACTCCAACAAATGAGTTGGCAATGTAATACGGGTGTTACAGAACATATTCATTAGTCAATTGGCAATGTAACAAGGGCGTTACATGACTCATTCTTTGGCCAACTGGCAAAGTAACACCGGTGTACAACTTATATAAAACATAAAAAAGGCTACTGAATGTTTCTATAATTCAAAACAAATACAATATTTTCAAAACCAAATAACTAATAAATAAAATGATTCGAATACTTTTTATCTAAACTTAGTGATTGATAAGATATTTCAAGATTACTTACCCCTATTTTTGAATCGCTGCAACGTTGTCCAGACATGTTGACTTACTTATATTTGCCAGCTTGTAATGTTACAAATATTCATCACTAGATGGCTCCACTGCACACAATAATGGATGTGTAGCATTTTGATGTGTTGTCACATATAAAATAACGTTGGAGTGTAGAGGAAAAAAAATAAAAAATCCTTAAGCAAGTGTAACACCCGTGTTACACCGCTAAGATAAGGGTTAATGTCACTTCTGTTTCACGGAAGGGTGGCAAAAGTTGCAGGGTTTACGTTCATTTGAGATTTGGATTTCATTTTTATGGACACATGCAGCATTTGTAATTACAAACTTACATGTGTATGCTTGTGGTAATGCATATAATATGAATCTACAATGTTAAATATTAATTATCGGCATACAAATTTGCAATGCTTTAATCAGCTCTGAGAAATGCAAAGTATCTATGGAAATAAACATAAAAATACGATAAACTTCTCAAGAACAATTTATTTCAATTCCAGTTGTTTAGCACATTTAAACGAAGGATATGTTTTCGATTTTCTTGATCAATGAAGCTTCATTCTGACTTATTCATTAAAAATTTCTTTGTAAACTATGTTTTGTGTGTAAAAAGTATCTTGATATTTGCCTTGATTTGGTCCGCCGGTAATTTGTATCTTTAAAGATGAAAATGAAGTAGCTCGAGAACAGGCGACGTACAACTGGCCATGCGTAAAAACAGGCTGGGGTAGGAGGAGTCCCACCTTCTCAAATGTTTGACCTTGGGACTTGTTAATAGTCATGGCATATGCTAGCTTTACAGGAAATTGTCTTCTACACATATTAAACGGAATTGTGATATCTGACATCGTATTTAAAGAGATTCGAGGTATGAAACATAAATTTCCTTGTTTATCGCCTGTTATGATTTCTACCTGTAATAAATTTTGAGTGTGGCTCCTTACTAACATACGGGTTCCATTGCAAAGACCATCATTAATCGACAGATTTCTCAGCAGCATCACTATAGCTCCTACTTTTATTTTTAATGCATGTGGTGGAAAACCGTTGGGGTTAATGCTGTTCAAAAATTCAACTGGGTAATTACTCTGCTCATTGTCATCAAAATCTCCGTTATCTTTAATAATAGTATCAATGGAATAAAAAGTATGCAAATCACCTTCTAACCGCGCAAGAACCTCTTCATTAACCTTTCGTACATCTTCATTTTTTGGACATAAAATAGCCCGTTTTCTAAAAGTGGAAACATCATGAATGGAGTGACTGCTATTATAAACACTATCGATCACGTTACCGCACACACTCTCTTTCCTAATGAGTATAGATGACTCACCTTTTTCTTCCACAGGACAAAGATCTCCGTTACCTAAATCTAAAAGCCATTTTGAAAAATTATCTTCACCTTCCATCGTCCTTACATTAGTTTTTAAACGGAAGGTTTTGAAATCCTTCCAAATCTTGCTATTTTTGATACACATTGATACTAATTGTCCTCGAGATGCTTTCCGACAAACTGGAAGAATTTGCCTAAAATCTCCACCCAAAACCATAACTTTACCACCAAAATTATAAGCATTTTCCATAATGTCACGAACAGTGCGTTCTATAACATCTAAAGCAACTACTGAAGACATTGGGGCTTCATCCCAAATGACTACATCAGCCTCTTTAATAATAGTACGATTTTTCAAGGTGATTTTACACGTAGTGTCGGATTGTATATCCAAAGGTAAATTAAAGGCTGTATGGCATGTTACTCCCCCTGGAAGTAAAATTGCTGCGATTCCTGTCCAAGCTATAGATAAAACCTTTTTTCCCCTGCCTCTTAGCGTATGAATTAAACTTTTATAAAGAAAAGTTTTCCCCGTTCCACCGGGTCCATCTATGAAAAAACACTTGCTTTCCGAACTTTCTGTAAAAAAAATCGCGCCTACAACAGCATCAAAGGCCAAACGCTGTTCAGCATTTAATTGCTCTGACATTTCTATTCCTAAGGCATTTTCGCATAAAATATCTAATTCAATATTTGTATTCGCGTTATTGTATTGCAAGTTATTAGTGCGCGGCAGTCCCTGTAACTCGCAAGAGGAGTTCTGTTGATTTAAAGCATTCTCTACGTATAATAGTGAATGGTTGTACGCTTCATCCTGTGGAATACCCTGATGTACAAAGTCTTCAGACATGAAGCCTTTAAAATTATTCCACAGTTCCAGCGGATTTTCCGGAATGCAATGAATTAAGATTAAAACAAATAAATCTCTGAGATGTTTGGGCATCATATAAATTGAAGCCTCTTCCAAGCTACGATTCCATTCTTCATTATCTTGAATAAGACCTCGTTCGCGAGCAGCATCACGAAATGTGGGATGTAAAATTGAGCCTACCGTCCGTAAAAACTCAAAAGATGTCGCACCACTGGTACGTAATAATAAAAGTCTTAAATGGTAAAGCTCCATATTCTTAGGGGAAACAGATGGAATACGCCCGATAACTTTATCTCCACCTCGCTGCCTTTTCTGCCATGTTTTATTGGCTGCAAAAACATAAAAATTGGGAATATCTTGATAATTTATGCTGCGTGCTGCATTGTCTACCAAATTAAGAGAAAACCATGCTGTCAATGTTGTGTGGTTAAGTGACGCTCTCCGAAGTGCTTCTTCCTCTTGGCCTTCAGTAAAATAAATTGGTTGACTGCTTGGCAAATGTACTGAAAGTAGCAGCACAAAATGGGAATGATCATAAATAGGATTTTCTAAGGTTCTCCAGGCAGCTTCAGGAGCACTTACATATCTACAATTAATGTATTCATTTATTTCATCATAATTCAATGTCTCAACTGATTCTGAAGTATGAATATTTTGTCGGATTTGTATTCTCGCGCTATCAAACCCTTTCGAAATATACTTATGAATATATTTGACTGATTGTATAGATGAACATATCTCTACATTTATGTGGGCATTAAATTTTTTACTGAGGTAAGGATTATAAGGGACGACATATCTATTATCTACTGGTTTACCTCGAGCCATATGATTCTCCCCTATATTGTCCCGTCTTCTGTATTGTGGATAGCCTGCAGAATTGTTGGTGGTTTCATTGTTAAACGCTTTTGGAAATCTTTTAGAACATGAACCATCTACCATGCAAATTGACTTTGGATTAAGTGCTCCGCATGGGCCGTGTATATTATTCTTCAAAACTATATCATATAATGGTTGTTCGCTGACTTTCTCAGGTAATTCTGCTGAAACTGCATTGTCAATATCAAGCGTAGTATGAAATTTATCTTGCTCAATAAGTGTAAAAAGACCGTGAAGATGTGGAAGTCCACGTTTTTGTTCTTCTATAACATAAACCCAGCAAATAACCTTACCAAATATTTGATTAACTGTTACGTCCTTTATAAATTCTTCTACTTTTAATTGGAAAATCCGAGCTACTAAATCTGGCCTATCTGATGTGCTTTGGTGGGGTAATAATTCCTCTAAAATTTCTGTCCACTTGGGGTTGCATGTAAATGTTATGAAAAGATCAGGACGCCCAAATTTCCGAACCATGGCCATAGAGTCCTGATACAATTTGTTCATATGGCGTGGGCTGCCAATAAAGCTAGAAGGGAGGATAACTATGTTACCTAGACGCGTGCCACTCTCTGTTGCTAAGTTGCTAACATAGTCTTGTAGGCCTTGATAACATTCAACCCTAAGAAGTCGTTGATTGTTTCGGAGATAGTTGAAGCGATTGGATTCGCATACAATGTATGCGTGGATTAAGTACTGCTGAAACAATTTGCCTGAAAAATGGATGGGATTAAAGGTATCTCTGCGAACTGCTATTTGACTGGCATAAAATTGCATGGCGGTGAGAGAGTGACGTTGTTTTGTGGCATAAATAGGATTATGCTGAAGCCCTGTTGTCCAACCTGGAGCACCTGTCGGAAACAATAAAGGAAAAACCATGGGATCTAAATGTTTTGATAACACATTAATTCTTTGAGGGCCCATATTGTTTTTTGGATGCACAGCTATATCTACATCAAAAGGAAACCCCCCCTCATGGTCAGCAACATATATGACGGCAACTTCATTGGAGGTGGATGGAGAATTATATCGTCTTTGATCGTCAACCACTGATCTGGTGAAAAGCAACTGGATATCTCGTACTGCACCCCCATGAACCGCAACCCTGGCTTCTTCTTGCTCGAACGCCTCCTGCAATCTTTTGTACTGTATAGCATATGGATTAGAAGAGCGCATGATACTATCAATGATGGCCATAATAGCTCGTTGACAGCTCGCATTACTGCAATGGTTCATTCTAGCTGTCACGGCTTCATCAGCATCATATACATACAGTTGCGCATATGACGCCGTTTGATTACTACTTCCCTGTAAACTTCTTGCTGTCAAATGATAAACTTCTCCCGAAATTTTCAAACAATAAGGCCCATTACCAGGAATGTCTGCTATTTTTGCACCAAAAGATGCAAATGCATTAGCATTGTTGTACTGCCTAATAAATTGTCTAAAATTATTGGACTCTCTTGTAGAACCTATTAATAAATCCTTTAATAGTTGTGGGTATGGTGATATAACTTGAGGGTGGACTTTACCATTGTGACAGCAAGCATGGAGTAATTTACCCTTTTCTGCAGAAAAATGAACAGCTTTACATTCAGGTTTTAAGCACTTTTTATCCATGCAACCTAAATTATGTAAAGTGGGTATAAAATAATTAGAACTATCCATAATAGCACATTTATAGAGTCTTACTACACCCCTTGCTGGTTCTAGAGGACTTCTATCTCGTTGATTAGAATGATTTTCCCGTCGTCTTGCTAAAAGTCGTTGTCGCTCTTCTGCAGACATATTTCTATATCTTTGACGTCGGTGAGAATTCAGTGTTTCGTTTCTTTCATCCTCAGTCGTATCCCCAATTTGTTGGCTTCCATCTCCAATGTTTCCATCGTCCTCTTCGACAATATTCATTGAAAAAGGATCCATGGAGTAATTCACTGAAATTGAAAATCTTTTAAACGCGCTCTGAAGTACCTATCGCCTAGTCAACACAACACAAACACAAATATGCGGGGAATTAGAACACTCAGAATACAACTTATTTGTCATTCAAAATTAAAAAAAAAAACACATTAATCGATTTCCAGTAGGAAAATATCGTCCAGTCGAAACAACACAAAACACAAATATACTGGGAATTAGTACCGACGCGACGCTCAGAA
The DNA here is from genome assembly GCA_951799405.1 of Agapetus fuscipes. Classification (NCBI taxonomy): domain Eukaryota; kingdom Metazoa; phylum Arthropoda; class Insecta; order Trichoptera; family Glossosomatidae; genus Agapetus; species Agapetus fuscipes. The sequence goes on along the minus strand of OX637333.1, from coordinate 12,070,669 downwards.
ACACTTATTTGCTATGCTTATTTGTCATTCCTTAATTATCTGAACTAAAAAAACACACACACATCAAAATCACATAGAAATTCGTAGGTTATCGATTTTCAAATGTTTAAAGATTCCCGCGCATGAAATGTGAATTGATTTTCAGTATGAAAAGATCGTCCAGTCGAAACAACACAAATATACCTACCTAAGAGGAATTGCAAATTATCAGAATTAATATAAAACACACACACACATTAAAATCACATAGAAAATTGTAGGTTATTAGATTTTAGATTTATTAGTATTATAGATTTTCAAATGTCCAGAGAATCCCGCACATAAAATGCGAATCGATTTCCAGCATTAAAATATAATCCAGTCAAAACAACACACAACACAAATACAGTGGAATTAATACACTAAGAAATATTTATCTGTGATTCTTAATTATCAGAATCAAAAGAAAACAAAATCACAGAGAAATTTGTAGGTTGTGCGATTTTCAAGTATGCGGGAGACCTGCGCGCCAAAAGTGAATTTATTGCCAGAATGAAAATCTAGATTCCAAAGACAATTGAGGCGATGATTATATTCGATGAATTATGAAAAAAGTTTTGATAAAATTGTATAGATGGCAATTTTTAAATAATAGTTGAAAAATGCAAAAATAAGATAAAATATATTATAATGATAAGGAAAAAAATTAAAAGAATTAAATTCCAAATAAAAATTGGGAAAGAATTATTGTTAGTTTATTAATATAAATTTTAAATTTATGAAAAGAACAAAATTAAAAATAAAATTTGCAAAAGAAAAAATGGGCAGGATCGAACCCATGTACTACAGAGCGGGAACGTTACGATCGTGTGATTATACCACTACGCCATGAGCTCTCACAGTGCCGGTCTCAATTAAACAGCATAAAAACCAAATCAGTTACATTAATTCTTTTCTCACCAAAAAATAACCCGCATGTGAAAGTGTCTATTTTAACAAAAATAAACACCGATTGAAAATTATAATATGCTATCTAGCGGCAGACTTTCGAAGCTTCATTTTATATGGATTGACGATGGTCAAAGGGATAACGTGCGTTATTGAGATTTTTTTCTTTCATGTTTACTTAGTTTAAATGTTTTTTATATTCGTTTTTATTTTAATACTACTTTTTTTATATATAAGATATAAAAGCAATATTTCAAAATATTTTTAAAATTATATGTAAACAAATCAGAAAAAGTTCACGTGCGCCGGGCTCGAACTCGCCACGCGCGAGTGGGAATCAAGGACATAATCCACTTGACCACGGGCTACTTTATGTAAGTGCCGAAAATAATTGTACATAAGTAGTTCTTCACAAATCTTCACCCGGTTACATTTTACACCTTGCATTTGGTTCGCCCAATTAGATTTATACACACTTTTTTATGTCCCATCGACGTCGTTCCGGGATAATTCAGTTTGTCAATGCCAGCCCTGTTCCAGGGAAGGTCGGCAAAAGTTGCAGGGCTTATGTTCATTTGAGGTTAAGATTTTAATTTGTAAGCGCGAACTTAGGTAATCTGTTAGGTTGTAAGATAGTAGCCTACAATAAAATAAAATGGTTGACTTTGCTAATGTCACCCCTGTTTCAGTGAAGGTCAGCATAAGAGTCAGGGTTTAGGTATGTTCATTTGAGGTCTGGATTTAAATTTGTAACATGCAGCATTTGTGAGCGCGAACGTAAGCATGCATGTGTTGTGAGTTGCGATAGCAGTAATTAAACAAAATAATTTCCTTGACTTATAGGTTGGTATGAGGCTGACTATCCATACTGTATAAAATTGTTCATTTTGAAAATTTCACCTCTTAGGGTAAGGTTTTTATGTTGTTAGTCCACATGCAGCATGTGTAAGCGCGAGCTTACAGGTGTCTGCTTGTGGGAATGCGTGTAATATGAATCTTTTCTTATGTTGTAAGTTCACATACGTCAGCTTTCATGAACGTGTATTCTTCAGTTTATTTTTTTATGTGATATTATTTGTTTAAAAGTAGGATAGCGCCTCTATGTTATAATGGATGTACATAATTATGAAAATAATTGTTTGAAAATAGGATAGCGCCTCTATAAAGGTAGCCAACAGGCTGAGAAGCGATGTACAATTAAATTAGGTTTGAGTCCGTGCTTTATCCTTTATAAGTTTTTTTTTTTTACTTACTGCAGAATCACGACGTGGCGTAATCGGCAAAGTCGCTGCCTCCGGCCCGGAAGGTCTCGTGTTCGATTCCCGGGTGTAGATGATTTTTATCATTTAAAAATCGAGCTCCAAACGAAAGACGACGATGAAGGGTAATATAATAAGGGATTAGAGTAAAGAATTTGAAAAGCATATCGAAATACAAAAAAAAAATTGCAAAAAGCATGAAGTGGCGATGTAATTAAAAAAAAAAAAAAAAATCGCCTTTTTTCCATTCTCATACAAATTTTACATGTCCGCAATCCGTTTTTGACCCTTTGATGGCAAGATACGATAAAAAATAGTCTAATTTTTATAAAGTTGAGTATTTTTACTTTATAGCAGTCCGAAGGACTGTTATAAAGTATTGTATTCGTCCGAAAAAAAAATTTCGAGGTTTCAACGGAAATGAGTTGTCCTGCACCAGGACATGCAAAGAAACCTAATTTGTCAAACCTGTCAGTCCGTCCGTCCGTATGGATGTATGTATGTCCCAGCCGGAACTACTGATCGTAGAGACACCAATTTTTGGATTTAGAGAATTGACAATCACAGATTTTGATGGGCTGACTGGCATGGCACCACCCTGAAAATTCAAGATGGCTGCCATACAAAAAAAACATAAAATTGCACTTTTCTCAAAAACGGCTCTAACGATTTTCTTTAAAATTTCAGTGTGGTCGTTGCTTAAATTGTCGCGAAGAAAATTTGTTATGGCAACACTCTTCCCAACCTGCGTCTATGAGTTGCGATATGAAAGAAAAAAACGATTGTGATTATCTCGGAAATGGCTGGGTTGACAAAAAAAAAATGTTCTACAATATTACGCGCAATATTAATTTCTACAAAAATTTAAAGAATACTATAAAAAAAAATTTACTTAAAGTACCGTTTACACGATCTCAAAATTTTCATCGAAAATATTAAAAAGACCCATAAAAACGCAATTTTGTAACTTTTTTTAGGTTCACAAGAAAGAAAAATTATAAACTTCTTTGTACTATAATTTGTTTTTCACTATTTTGAGAATTCAAGATGGCTTCCAAAGAGGAGAAAACTTCAAATGCGATTTTCTCAAAAACGGCTCCGACGATTTTTTTTAAATTTTCAGTAAAGTAGTTGCTTGATACATTTTTATCAAATTTAGTTATGGCAACATTTTTACTAATCTGCGTCTATGAGTTGCCATATGAAAAAAAAAAACATGCCGTTGACATCTATAAATATCTATAATCTAAGTTGCAAGGATATATTCATTCAAAGCTCTCAGATGTATGCCCACAAACAAACACGTGTAGTTCGCGCTTACAAATGCTGATTGTGTACTTACAAATAAAATCCAAACCTCAAATGAACATAAGCCCTGCAACTCTTGCCGACATTCCCTGAAACAGGGGTGACATTGGCAAAGTGAACCATTTTTTACAGTATGGGTGGTCAGCCTCATACCAACCTATAAGTCAAGTCATGATATCAAAAATTTAAATTAAAAGGCTACAAAAACCCATCAGAACGCAAAGTTTCTTAACTTTATCAGAAAAAACTTTTTTATCACTATAATTCATAGTGAAACATTTTTCAAATTTTAGAAAATTCAAGATGGCTTCCGAACAGCTGAAAATTTCAAATGAGATTTTCTCAAAAACGGCTCCTACGATTTTCTTTATTTTTTTTGCATAATCGTCATTATAATACTGCTATGTAACAACAATAACCATTGCCTCATAATTTTCTTTGTTTTGGGGGTCGCCATACAAGAGAAAAAAATAATTTAAAATTTCTCGGCAGAGAAAGGGTTAACTAAAAAATAATGTTCTACAATTGAAAAGCTTTTATATTTACACTAGCAGACCAAACCGCGCTCTCGCACGGTTGGCTGCTAGGCCCTCCGGGCAGTTTTAAGTCTGGCTTCGCCATACCTTTTTGCCCACGAAAGACGAATTTAAGTTAAAAATGTACAGTATGCATAGAAGTACATCACAGTCACATTCTTTTCAGTTTCAATGTCAGAAGAATGTAATACAAAAGTTGGTTCATGTTACTAATAAAAAAAAGTCAGGATAGTAATAATATTTAATATTTTTAAAAGATCCATGAGAACTGACCAACAACAACAACAAAAAGTGGACAGTTTTATGGTAGAATCCCAGGCCTGATCGTGCTACTTCCTATTGTTGTGCAGGTGCTGAAGTCTTTATCCTGCTTTTTATTTCTGCTCTTTATTTTTCTGGTGATGGTGTATCATGCTTGCTTGACACGTTCATTAACATTAAAGTGTATGGCTTGTCTTTTCTGCTCTTTGTCGTTTTGCTGGTAATAGTATCTTAAGCATACCTGTGTTGCTTTCAATTGTCTTACAGTTGCATGAAACATGACTGCATTTGCTAAATGGCATTGTTTTGTTGGTACTGGTGCTTTTGTTTTTAGATTGTTCAAGCTGCTAAAATTGTCATGAAATGTCATCAGGCTGCTCGTGCTGCTCTGAATTATCTTTTGCCATCTTAAAACCGCTTGTTATACTTTTCACGATATTTTAGTGTCTGATACTGCTTGGTACCTGAAGATACCTTAAAATGCCTAAACTCACAATCTACAAAAAATCTAAGTATGGGAAAACGTTCGACCCATCGACAGAACTCTAAGAAAAAAATGACGTTTTAAAATTTAAAAAAAATCTTTTTAACTTTTTGTATTTTTATATATAAGACACTTTGTATGAAATTTTACTTTTTTAATATTTGTTCAAAGAAATTTGCCGCAGAAAAAAAGTTTCTTCCAACATTTATGGGGTTTACTAAAATGCATTTTAAATTCGAGTATCAGGCTTATACATTCAAAATGGCCGCCTGCAGATTAATATATTTTTTTAGTTGGTATGGCGGGTATGCAAAATTTATACTTGGCGTGATTGTCCTATTACATATCTTTACACTTTGCAAAATTATAATTGTAAATGTTGCATCAATATAGTTTATTTTTTTACTTATAAATTTGACTATTTTGTGAAAATCAGGTTTTTCAAAATTTTGTTCCAAAAAATTTGTCATTGAAAAAAGTTTTCTATTAAAAAATGTTAGCATCAGCCAAACAAACTGAATAATTGAGAATGAATTTCCATAATTTTAAAATGAATGCCAGAAGAGTGTTAAATATTGAAGAAACCCAAAAAAAATGTATGGCAGCTACTCTTAATCCTTCATGGATTTTGTTGAACTTGTAAAAATATTCAAGTCTGTTTATGTTCAGGTGGCATGCTTAATTTCAATGTTCCAACTTTATGCATGCGCCCGTTGTGCTACCTGAAAGTTATTATTTTTTATTTTTTCTATGTAGGTATTTACAAATTTTGTTTGAAGAATTTAATTTTTGCGAAAAAGTTTCTTCCAACAGTTGTTTAAATAACTAAGAGACATGACTGTTTCGAATATCAAGTCTGTTAATTCAAAATGGCCGCCAGCGGCATGATTTTAATGTTCAGTTTGTATGGCAGGTATGCGAAATATGCATGTGACGTCATTCGAACCCTAACAGTTGTTTAGCCACTGACACTTTATGGGGGTATGCAAAATTTCACTATCGTGCTGCGAACGGTCTGGGCGCCTATAATGGTACAAATATACAAACAAACAGACAAACAAACAGACAAACAAACACCAAAAATTCTGGATATGAGGTTTAGTCCAGTCCGTCAATAGAAACACTTGTTGGAAAAACATTTTTGCAAATTCGAAAAAAACAGACGCAAATACCCCCTAGATTTTTATATAATAGATACTTTGTATGAATTTTTACTTTTTAAATATTTGTTCAAAGAAATTTGCCGTAGAAAAAAAGTTTCTTCCAACATTTATGGGGTTTACTAAAATGCATATTTACTTCGAGAATGCAGCCTATACATTCAAAATGGCCGCCTGCAGAGCCATGTATTTTTTTAGTTGCTATCGCGGGTATGAAAATTTTACACTTGGCGTGATTGTTCTATTACATATCTTTACACTTATCAAAATTAAAGTTGTAAATGTAGCATCAAAATAGTTGATTTTTTTACTTATAAATTTGACATTTTTGTGAAAATCGGGTTTTTCAAAATTTTGTTCAAAAAAATTTGTCATTGAAAAAAGTTTTCTTTCAAAAAATGTGAGCATTAGCTAAACAAACTCAATCATTGAGAATGAACTTCCATAATTTTAAAATGAACGCCAGAAGAGTGTTAAATATTGAAGAAACAAAAAAAAATGTATTGCAGCTACTCTTAATCCTTCATGTATTTTGTTGTTCTTTTGAAAATATTTAAGTCTGTGTATGTTCAGATAGCATGCCTAGTTTCAATGTTCCAACTTTAGGCATGCGTCCGTTGTGCCTCCTGAAAGTTATTATTGTAGATTTTTTTCTATGTAGGTATTTACAAATTTAGTTTGAAGAATTTACTATTTGGGAAAAAGTTTCTTTCAAAAGTTGTTAAAATTACTAAGAGTAATGACTGTTTCGAATATCAAGCCTGTAAATTTAAAATGGCCGCCAGCGGCAAGATTTCAATTTTCAGTCTGTATCGCAGGTATACGAAATATGCACGTGACGTCATCCGGACCCTGACAGTTGTTTAAGTTTGAGCATTTTATGGGGGTATGCAAAATAGCAGCATCGTGCTGCGAACGGTCTGGGCGCCTATAGTGGTACAAATATACAAACAAACGGACAAACAAACGGACAAACAAACACCAAAAATTCTGGATATGAGGTTTAGTCCAGTCCGTCAATAGAAACACTTGTTGGAAAAACATTTTTGCAAATTCGAAAAAAACAGACGCAAATACCCTCTCCTTTTTTATATATAAGATTGATCTAAATAAAATATATAGATGGAGCATTAGCGTATATATCCGACCCACATCATGTATGCCCTAAATGATAGTGTATGCCCCATTTGCAATCAGTTGTTTACCAAGCGTCGGCAAGGAAACATCGAGGTACCTACATGTAAATTGAAGACGAATATCATGCGAAGATAGCCTGACAGTTCCATAAAATTTTCAAATTTCCCCATATAAAAGAAATACTCGTATGTTAATTTAATGAAATAAAACTCATGATAAGCGCGTGACGAATTATAACAAACAAAAGAATACAGTAAAAAACCACAAAATATAAATAAAAAACTCAGTTCTTCATACTTATACCCATTATTAACGATAGATTTTTTTTCTTATATTGGACGCATTAATCGTATTTTTTAAGGTTTATTTAGATATAAATACAAAAGAAATAAAGATATTTAGATATTAAAATGTAAAGAAGCATTTGAGACAACTTTCAGAGATGCTCCTTTAAAATAACGGAGAAAAAAATCTGCTGATATTCAAATACTCGTATTTTCAAATAATACTCTATTACATAAAAGTAAGATATGGGTACTAATACGTCTTTTTTTGTTTAAGTTTTTGTTAGTTCTTACACAGCCTTAAATATTATGCACTGAAAAAATTTGAAAAATAAAAATTTATTCGTATTGAGTTTTTTTTCCTTACATTTTGGGAAACGTATGTTGTGAGACGTCAGCCCTCATCTGTCATCTGTTAGGCATTCTTCACTGAGGGCATACTTTTTGACACAGGGACGCACTAAGAACTTAGATACTTTCAGTGACAAAAAAATGACGCTTAATGTGATACACATACAGTCTCAGTGAACATTAACGAAAGTATGTATAGATTTGTTTATGTGAAAAAGTAATGAATGAAATCAGTGTTATTAAAAAATCCAAAACATTTCTGAAATTTCTCGGGAAAAAGTTGTGGCGCTTTTGTTAATTTTAGATTCTTTTTTATGTTAGTGAGCATGCAGCATGTGTTAGCGTCAACTTACAGGTGTCTGCTTGTGGGCATGTATTAAAAATATACCTTAAAAAATTATATTTTCTTGCCACTTACGATGATTATTGATGTATTGTAAGAATTATGTAAATATAATATGGCACATTTTTATTCCATTCTCAAGTCTTAACTGAACAGTGAAAAATGTAAGTCACTGTGATTAAAACGCAAAACTAAGCTACACATATAGTGTAACTTCTTGCCGCGTTATCCCCGAAGGGGTCGCATGTGGCGAGTTGAACCTATTTATTTTTACAGGTAAGGGGGCCGGCCTTACGCCAACCACTTCAGTCGAAGTGGGGGCTTCCCAGCTCCTGAAGGGGCTGGTACTCATTTCTTGTGAAGGCTGAGTAAACCTTGCCGGTATTGTTATTATGGGGTTTGAAATAAACACCAAAATAGGAAATCATTTCTGACACCCTCCTCGGTGGGATTCGAACCCGAGCTCACGGGGTAGAATGCAAGCACTCTACCAACTGAGCTATCGACCGGTCAAATCGATGAAATTATTTATAATTTCAATAAATATACTTTGCTTACAAAAAATAACTTTTATGTATTTTTTTAATGTGGCGGCCTGAGTACGGACCCTGACGTTGTCATGGAGATCATGAAAGAGACGGAAACAAAACAAAATTTATAATGTTTCTTTCTCTTTCTTTCATTATGTGCCTACAATTTTGTGGCACAACCGTTTGTATAGGAAAACACTCACGCGCTCCATCTATGTATATTATTTATATCGATGTATATTTACCTACATACATGAATCATTACTTTTTTCAAAAAAATATTATAAAGTATAGCCACCATACAAAGTGACAAATTTTCATACAAAAAATTATTGTAATATTTTTGGTAGCAAAACGTCTAATACCCATAAATAAACCTACATAACAATTCGCTCAATCAATTGCTATAAAACAACAATAAGCATTGCCTCTTAATACTCTTTGTTTTGGGGGTTGCCATACAAGAGAAAACAATATTTTAAATTTTCCCGGCAGAGAACGGGTTAACTAAAAAATAATGTTCTACAATTGAAAAGCTCTTATATATACCTACATACATTCATCATTACTTTTTTCAAATAAATATTATAAGGTGTAGCCACCATACAAAGTGACAAATTTTTATACAAAAATAATTGTAATATTCTTGGTACTAAAACGCCTAATATAAAATACTAGGGGCGTTGCCCCTGGCTGCTACGCAGCCCACTCCCTTAACATTTGGTGAATGTGTATATTGCGCATAGTTTCCTCGCGTTAAACATGTAAAATAAAAACATGCAGCCTTGGAAAAAGAAAATCGACCACCCATACTTTAAAAATTGGTTCACTTTGCAGATTTCAGCTGTGTTTCAGGAAAGGTTGGCAAGAGTTGCAGGGCTTATGTTTATTTGAGATTAGGTTTTTATGTTGTAAGTCCACATGGGCCATTTGTAAGCGCGAATTTTTACCTGTCTGCTTGTGGGAATGCATTTAATATGAATCTCAAATGGTATGTATCTTTGCAACATAGATTATGGAACTAAACAAAATAATTTCCTTGACTTATAGGTTAGTATGTGGCTGACCACCCATACTGTAAGAAATGGTTCACCATGCAAATTTCATCTCTTTTTGAGGATAAGTCGGCAAGAGTTGCAGGGCTTATGTTCATTTGAGATTCGGTTTTTATCTTGTAAGTCCAAATGGGGCATTTGTAAGCGCGAACTTATACCTGTCTTCTTGTGGGAATGCATTTAATATGAATCTCAAATGGTATGTATTTTTGCAACTTAGATTATAGAACTAAACAAAATAATTTCCTTAACTAAAAGGTTAGTATGTGGCTGACCACCCATACTGTAAGCAATGGTTCACCATGCAAATTTTATCTCTGTTTGAGGGAAAGTCGGCAAGAGTTGCAGGGCTTATGTTCATTTGAGATTAGTTTTTTATTTTGTAAGTCCACATGAGGCATTTGTAAGCGCAAACTTTTACCTGTCTGCGTGTGGGAATGCATTTAATATGAATGTCAAATGGTATGTATCTTTGCAACTTAGATTATGTAAAGAAATACACAAAATAATTTCATTGACTTATAGGTTGGTATGAGGCTGACCACCCATACTTTAAAAAATGGTTTACTTTGCAAATTTCACCTTTGTTTCAGGGAAGGTTGGCAAGAGTTGCAGGGCTTTTGTTTATTTGGAATGGGTTGTTATGTTGTAAGTACACATGCAGCATATGTAAGCGCGAACTTGTACATGTCTGCTTGTAAGAATGCATGTAATATGAATCTCAAATGTTTTAAATCTATGCAACTTAGATTACAGATTTAAATCCATTTTTATTTTGTGTATTTTTTTTTTAATTTGCATGAAATAAAAGAAAAAATAAAAAAACTTTCACGTTTTGCCGCTAGATGTCAATTTATTTCCATACATTTTCAGTATGAACAAACAGGTTTATTGAAAGAAGTTTTCAGTGGGTTTTAAACACATACGCGAAAGCTCGCAGCATTGCAGCATATATACAAAAATTAATTTGCCATAGATCAGGAATGTGTTTCATCTGCTGTGATGGCATTAATTTTGAAAATCGAAAATGTAAGCGAATGACGACGGTCTGGAGTAATATAATAAAGGACTAGGCTACGAGTCTTAAAATAGTAAGTTGTACCCATATGATAATCAATCATAACTTTCCAAAATATCAATGAAGAGTATAGGTACCCACCAAACAAAGTGTTCGTTTTGATACAAACGGGATCAATGATAATACTGCAAAAAGACGATTGCTTAAAAAGATTAGCTTCATTACTTACACACAACTAAATGTTTTGTTATGAAAATTGGCTATGACCTAAACATGACCGTATTTTGTGCTATAAAGTCCTGTGCAGTCCACTGTACAATTTATTTACTTTATATGAAAAAAGTATGTGGGGTAACGAAAGGTGGAAGATTGAAAGGAGATGCCTGGTGGAATGATAGAGTGAAAGAAGCTGTGAAAGTTAAGAAAAAGTGTTATGAAAATTGGCTGAATGATAGAAATGATAGAAAGCTAGAAGACGAATATAAGATAGCTAAGAGAATGGCGAAGACTATAATTTATGAAAGCAAGATGAATGAACAAAGAAAGATTGATGAAAGGATTAACAGAAGTTACACCGACAGTAAGAAGGAATTTTGGAGGTGGATTAATGCGGATAGAAATAAATCTTCTGCATTGACCACTCCGGGAGTCAAAAGTGCTGCCGGCGAGATGGTATGGGAGAATGAAGAAGTATGCAAGAGATGGAAGAACTATTTTCAAGAAATTTTTGGTCAGGGTGAAAGAAGAATTTATGAACAGATAGATGAAGAAAATGAATTGAATATTTTGAAAGAAGAAATGAAAGTGTCTATTTCACGTCTGAAGAATGGGAAGTCTGCTGGGTTTGATGGTATAAATGGTGAAATGTTGAAAGCAGGAGGTGAATGCTTGATAGATTGGATGTACGAATTATGTAAGCTTTGTGTGAATGCAGGAGTAGTACCGATGGATTGGAGGAAGGCAGTCATTGTTCCCATTTACAAAGGTAAAGGGGACAAAAAAGACTGTCAGAACTTCAGACCAATCAGTTTACTCAGTATACCAGGAAAAGTCTTCTGTAAGGTGATTATAAAAAAAGTGATTCTGACTACTAGTGAAAGGATTTCCGATGTACAGTCCGGCTTTATGGCCGGTAGAGGCTGTGTTGATCAGATTTTTACTCTACGACAACTTGTTGAAAAACAATTGTCGGTGAGGCGGAAGCTGTTCACGGCCTTTGTAGATCTGGAAAAGGCTTTTGACTCAGTAGACAGAGGTATGTTATGGGATGTTTTGAAAGCATACGGAGTGAATGGGGCTCTCCTAGGTGCGGTGCATGCAAACTATGAAAATAGTAAGGCATGTGTTCGTATTGATGGTGAGTATAGTGAATGGTTTGAAGTTTATAAGGGTGTGAGGCAAGGATGTGTGATGAGTCCTTGGCTATTTAACATAGTCATGGACAAGTGTGTCAGAGATGCTAGACTTAATGATTGTGGATTGATGATAGGAGAGAGCAAAGTGAGTGTTCTACTGTATGCAGATGATGCAGTTCTAGTATCTGATTCTGCAGTAGAATTGCAAACAATGCTCTCTAGATTGAATGAAGCTTTGTTAGGTAACCATTTGAAGTTGAATGCAAGTAAGACGAAAGTATTGATTTTTGAAAGAGATGATGAAAATATGAATTATGAATTTAAAATTAATGGAATGAATGTTGATATCGTAAATGAGTTTGTATACCTGGGAAGTAAGTTTGAAAAAGATGGAAGAATGATCGGTGAATTTGAAAGAAGAATAATGAAAGGCAGGTGCGTACTGGGTGCTACCGCTAGCATCGCCAAGAACCAGAATCTTTCAAAAAATGTTCGACTGGCGGTGCACGGTGGTATACTAGTGCCCACTCTGATATATGGAAGTGAAGCCTGGACGGTGAGTGAAAGTGAGATTAGTAAAGTCCATACAGTAGAAATGGACTACTTAAGAAGTATGATTGGGAAAAGACGGAGTGATAGGGTAAGGAATGATTTTGTTAGAGAGGAATGTGGTGTAAGAGAAAGTGTGAAAGTAAAGATTAAAAGAAGTATGCTTAGATGGTTTGGACATTTGGAGAGAATGAATGAGGAAAGACTGACGAAGAAAGTATATGCTGCGAGAATTGATGGATGTCGTGGAAGAGGAAGACCGAGAAAGGTATGGATGGACCAAATTTTCGAAATAGCGAATGAATGGGATATCCAGAGTCATAATAAAAGGAGAGCTTGTATGAAAAAGGTTATGGCTCTGGATGAAATGAAAGAAGTATGCAAGGATCGAAAGAAATGGCGGTTGATCTGTAATGCTGGCGGTTAAAGCTAAGGCTTTTAAATTTAAAAAATATGTGTTGTAGTTTTTTTTTTTAAATTTTTTACTGTTTAATTGCTTAGAATTTATTTGTTTTATATATTTGATTGTATTAATTGCTTGTACTCCTTGACTGATAGGTTGGTATGCGGCTGACCACCCATACTGTAAAAAATGGTTCACTTTGCCAATGTCACCCCTGCTTCAGGGAAGGTCGGCAAGAGTTGCAGGGCTTATGTTCATTTGAGATTGGGGTTTTTATATTGTAGGTCCACATGCAGCATGTGTAAGCGCGAAATTATGCATGTCTGCTTGTGGGAATGCATTTAATATGAATCTCAAATGATACATATCTTTGCAGCTTAGATTTAGATTTAGATTTAGATAGCAGTCCGAAGGACTGTTATAAAGTATTGTATTCGTCCGAAAAAAAAATTTCGAGGTTTCAACGGAAATGAGTTGTCCTGCACCAGGACATGCAAAGAAACCTAATTTGTCGAACCTGTCCGTCCGTCCGTCCGTCCGTATGGATGTATGTATGGATGTATGTATGTCCCAGCCGGAACTACTGATCGTAGAGACACCAATTTTTGGACTTAGAGAATTGACAATCACAGATTTTGATGGGCTGACTGGCATGGCACCACCCTGAAAATTCAAGATGGCTGCCATACAAAAAAAACATAAAATTGCACTTTTCTCAAAAACGGCTCTAACGATTTTCTTTAAAATTTCAGTGTGGTCGTTGCTTAAATTGTCGCGAAGAAAATTTGTTATGGCAACACTCTTCCCAACCTGCGTCTATGAGTTGCGATATGAAAGAAAAAAACGATTGTGATTATCTCGGAAATGGCTGGGTTGACAAAAAAAAAATGTTCTACAATATTACGCGCAATATTAATTTCTACAAAAATTTAAAGAATACTATAAAAAAAAATTTACTTAAAGTACCGTTTACACGATCTCAAAATTTTCATCGAAAATATTAAAAAGACCCATAAAAACGCAATTTTGTAACTTTTTTTAGGTTCACAAGAAAGAAAAATTATAAACTTCTTTGTACTATAATTTGTTTTTCACTATTTTGAGAATTCAAGATGGCTTCCAAAGAGGAGAAAACTTCAAATGCGATTTTCTCAAAAACGGCTCCGACGATTTTTTTTAAAGTTTCGTTTGTATAGGAAAACACTCACGCGCTCCATCTATGTATATTATTTATATCGATGTATATTTACCTACATACATGAATCATTACTTTTTTCAAAAAAATATTATAAAGTATAGCCACCATACAAAGTGACAAATTTTCATACAAAAAATTATTGTAATATTTTTGGTAGCAAAACGTCTAATACCCATAAATAAACCTACATAACAATTCGCTCAATCAATTGCTATAAAACAACAATAAGCATTGCCTCTTAATACTCTTTGTTTTGGGGGTTGCCATACAAGAGAAAACAATATTTTAAATTTTCCCGGCAGAGAACGGGTTAACTAAAAAATAATGTTCTACAATTGAAAAGCTCTTATATATACCTACATACATTAATCATTACTTTTTTCAAATAAATATTATAAGGTGTAGCCACCATACAAAGTGACAAATTTTTATACAAAAATAATTGTAATATTCTTGGTACTAAAACGCCTAATATAAAATACTAGGCTACGAGTCTTACCCCCGTATTCATGACCAATACTGCCTCAAGTAACAATACTTACCTAAGTCAAGCGCTACACTTACTCAAGGGTCGACATTCTGGAGCGTTTTGTTTCACAAAGAACACTTAATCTTTAATCAGCCTAGTGCCCAACTTAGTGGAGATGTACGGCCAGTCATTGGCTCTCGAAAAAACCCAGCTCTGTAATTGGTCAATAGCTTCCGACCAATATTCGGCGTACTTCATTCTTATCATTGCCACTTCTTTCAAATTTCAATGACATTTGAGCTGTTGAACTTGACAAATCGAAGAAATGTCAATGTCATATTTTGAGCTATGCATAAAACTTGACTATCGAAGAATTTTTTGGCTTTGTTAAACCCTCAATGAGCAACGGAAAGACTATACAGAACGACGCATTTTTTCAATCTAAAACGCCTTCTAAATTCTTCCTCGTCGTAATCGTAAATGGGTCTTAACAGTCTCTGATATATTTTCTTGGGACACTATTTTTGGTCAAAACAATGTTTTTATACTCGTTAAAATCATCTTCATGTAAGAATGCATTATTTTATGTAAATAATTCACAACCAAACTAAAACTTTGCTGACGAAATGCGACGGAATATTTTGACAGTTCATCTCATTGCAGTATGGTCCTAGACCATACTGGAGAACAAACCCGATTCTGATGGTCAAACAATGTTAATATACTCGTCAAAACAATGTTAATACACTCTAAAAAATTGTCTTCATCGTAAGAATTCATTTTTTCATGTTAATTCACAATTAAACAAAAAATGTGATAACAATTAAATACGAAGGAATATTTTGACAGCGCTTAAGCGTTGGTTAATATACCTGCCGACCTTACTTACCCAAGCGCTAGTATTTAGAGAGCCCTAGCGCTGCTTTTACCCTAAGTATTGTTTCTGAAATGAATTTCGCCAATCTGACAGCTAGCGCTTACCATAGTAAGTGCTAGTAGGATTCATGAATACGGGGGTTAAAATAGTAAGTTGTACCCATACGATAATCAATCATAACTTTCCAAAATATCAATGAAAAGTATAGGTACCCACCAAACAAAGTGTTAGTTTTGATACAAACGGGATCAATGATAATACTGCAAAAAGACGATTGCTTAAAAAGATTAGCTTCATTACTTACACACAACTAAATGTTTTGTTATGAAAATTGGCTATGACCTAAACATGACCGTATTTTGTGCTATAAAGTCCTGTGCAGTCCACTGTACAATTTATTTCATATACCTTAGTAACGTATCTTTTGTTTTCTGTACTAGCCACAATAATATTTATTTATTTATACACAAAATTTTAGTTGCTAATGGTTGTCTCCATTTTTGGTTCCGAAATTTTTATTTTCGTGTGTTCCCATTTTCATTGAAACTGAAAAAAATCTTGCATCCCTAAGTATTTTTTCGCGTATGGTAACTCTTTGATGCAGTATGGAAAACACTAAAAAACTGATTCGCTACCTTCATTTTCTTCTGAGAGGGTCTACGTCTCAGCCGTAAACTTGTCGTGATTGTTTTGAGTGGGATTTAGCTTGGAATTATTAGGGTAAATATCGGAATCTGTTGTCAATTGTGTATTGTCTACTTAGAGACATTAGTGCTGCTTAAGATTGTGTGTTTTTATAGTCGCTGGTATTATTAGTTTTCAAATAAATCAATTTTAGGATTATGTCGGGCGTGTTTTTTTATTGACGAACGCTACCGTAACCGTTACCGCGCTAAGTCACAGTTGTGAGATTAAGGCATATTAATATTGGTTAAAAAATTATACTTACTTAAAATAAAATAAACGCAACTAAGCTACACATATAGCGTAACTTCTTTCCGCGTTATCCCTGAAGGGGTCGCAACACTGAAAATCATTAGGCGACACACGCACAAGACAAAATGTACAAATTTCGACGGCGATACCCATACCTTTTTTTATCTAGTTTGTTAGGGTAGGGTGGGGCAAAGATCCGCAATTTTAGGTTTTAACTTTTTTTCTCACCCAATAAGTAAAAGGTCCCACATGTTTTGGCTTCACTGGAAAGCTTAATTTATGTGCTACAATGTACCATTTATTAGTAGCGAAATAAGCACCATTTAGAAAAAAAAAGGAAAGGTAGACAACCTTGCCTTTGCGGACCTTTGCCCCACTGTTTGGGGTAAACGTCCGCAGATGCGGGGCAAATGTCCGCAGCTGCGGATCTTTGCCCCATTGAGACGAAATAAATAGAAAAATTAACTTTAATCCGTTTATTTACTGACAGTTATGAGTAAAACCATTCCGGTTCACTGACTGAATAAACATTTCGGGTTGTGCTGGTTTTTTTTGGCTCCTTTATACTAGAAACGACTGATCCCCATTCATAATCGAGAATGTCAGGCCGGTCGGGCCATTTCCATAATTTTCCAGCTTTCACCATTGACGATACAGTGGCATGGGTTTTTGAAACGCCAGTAATAACTCCTGGAAACAGTTTTTCTTCATAGCGAACGGCAAAAAATTCGCCTATGCACCTCTTTGGAGGCACCATCCACTCAGACGATCCTTCCATGTTCTGATCACTGTCAGATTCTGACTCGTTGTAGACAGAAGTTCCAGATGAAATAGACTGAGACTGAGATGAGTCATCTGAATCAAACTGAAGTCCACGTCGTGGCTTCTTCTTCTGCTTTGCTGCCATCATGAGCTTGTCTTTCCGTTTCATTGCATTTTTAATTTTTCGATCTTCTTTTTCTTGGACCAATCTTTCAGCTTGTAATTTTTTGTCCCGAAGGGCTTTCTTGTGCGGAGAAGATGTTAGAAGTGTCGACTTTAAACTTCTTCCGCTCCGCTTACGTCGTGTTGCTTTGGGAAGAGGTAATAACTGACACAAGAGGTGACGTGGAGACAGGTCCAGGAGACATAGTAGTAATAACAGGATCAGGCAGCCTTGAAGGTTCAGGAACAGGGAAGTCGAGAGCGGAATCGCAGTTATCGTTGCCAAAGTCTAATATTGGTTCTTGGACGAAATCTTCTTCCGGGCTTCGGTCAAGTACGGACGTAGGAGCCTGAGGCAGCACTGAAGGCTCAGGAACAGGGCAGTCGAGAACGGTATCACAGTTATCGTCGCCAAAATCTACCATTGGTTCTTGAACGAAATCATCTTCTTCCAGACTTTGAT
Source organism: Agapetus fuscipes (assembly GCA_951799405.1). Taxonomy (NCBI): domain Eukaryota; kingdom Metazoa; phylum Arthropoda; class Insecta; order Trichoptera; family Glossosomatidae; genus Agapetus; species Agapetus fuscipes. The sequence continues at coordinate 12,052,842 of OX637333.1, read as the reverse complement.
CCGTCACCTGGCTCGGAAGAAAATCAGCATCTGAGAAAACCCCGGGGTCCAGGGGAAAGATTCCCATTGCGCGGAAGGAGGCAGTTGCTTTTTCAATGGTAGCTGTTCTTTCATAAGCCCGATTAAAGAGCTCAGCGACATGATAAACTGTTATTACCTGCCCGGGGTGGGACGATTGCCACGAATCCGTGACCTCGTTGTAGTAGGTTTTGAGGGGTTTAAAAAACACCCGGTCGAGTGGGGCTCGTATGGGGTGGCAAGCTGAGCATAACCACATTCAATGCTTCAGCCTGAGATATTGATTCGATTGAAACATGCGAGGCATGATTATCCAGGATAAGAAGGACAGGAGCTTCCGGAGTGGGTTTGGCATGTTCTGCAAAGTGTTTTAACCACTTAATAAATGTAGGTGTGTCAACATACCCCTTGTCAGTGACCGCCATCTTACAGCCGATCGGGCCATTTTTAATTAAAAGAGGGTTTTCTCTCTTTCTTTTGAATATAAAATAGGGCGGAATGTAGCCACCGTTGGCGTTGAGGCAGCAGATAACTGTGACTTTTTGGCCTTGTTCGGCACTTACATTTTTAGCTACTTCTTTCTGGCCCTGGTCGGATACAATTTTCGGAAGTTTGTCTGGAACAGTCTGAATACCAGTTTCGTCCATGTTGTAAATGGAACCAGGAGCAAACTTGTATTTTTGATAAGCCGATTCTAGGTTAACAAAAAAACCTTCCACTTGATTGCGATTAAAACCCATTGTTCGGGCCACTGACGTTTTCCTCGCAGTTCGCAGACTTAGTTTGTGTCTCTTCATGAAAGAAATTGTGTAGTCCTTCCCTGCCATTCCCTTCTCTTTATTAAAGTTGTGTCGAATTTTGCTTTCTTCAGCATATTTGAATATAAGAATTTGGAGCGTTTTGAAGGAAACACCATAAAACATATGATTCAAGGTTCGGCAGTGTTCTACAATATCCTTTTCCTGCAAATTAGTGAATGTTGTTGTGAACAGGCCCAGTTTTTGGGCGCCGCCTTCGTTTTTCAACCTGTAAGAAATCAAATCGGCATTCAGAATAAAAGATCTAGTTACCTATTAAGTGGTTAGTAATTCCTAACTCGTAACTCCTTGTTCCTTGACTAATAGGTTGTTATGCGGCTGACCACCCATAATATAAAAATTGGTTCACTTTGCCAATGTCACCCCTGTTTCAGGGAAGGACGGCAAGAGTTGCAAGGCTTATGTTCATTTGAGATTGGGTTTTTATATTGTAGGTCCACATGCGGCATGTGTTAGCGCGAAATTATACATATCTGCTTGTGGGAATGCATTTAGTGTAAATCTTAAATGATATATATCTTTGCAGCTTAGATTAGATTAACTCCATAATTTACTAAATACACAATGTCCGGTCGATAGCTCAGTTCGTAGAGTGCTTGCATTCTACCCCGTGAGCTCGGGTTCGAATCCCGCCGAGGAGGGTGTCAGAAATGATTTCCTATTTCGGTGTTTATTTCAAACCCCATAATAAAAATACCGGCAAGGTTTACTCAGCCTTCACAAGAAATGAGTACCAGCCCCCTCAGGAGCTGGGAAACCCCCATTTCAACTGAAGTGGTTGGCGTAAGGCCGGCCCCCTTACCTGTAAAAATAAATAGGTTCAACTCGCCACATGCGACCCCTTCGGGGATAACGCGGCAAGAAGTTACACTATATGTGTAGCTTAGTTAAAAAAAAAAAAAAAACTAAAGAGAGTAACCTACCTCTTCCGTACAGTTGATTCATCGAATCCTAACTCCGCCCCAATTTTTCTAATGGATAGCCCCTGTTTTAGCATTTCTTGGGCCTGCAAGTACAGTTCTGGTGTGAACGGCTTCACATTAGTTTTGCGTTTGTAGTTCCTATAACGTAAAAACAAAAATTAGAACAGTGAATATAAATACACTATGCTTGGGGCAAACATCCGCGCGCGGACATTTGCCCCAAGCAAAGTGCGGACCTTTGCCCCATTTTGTTATTGTCAACACAAAACTAACCTAAAAACAAGAGATTCGCATTTGGCCAAAATATTGTCCTTAGATCCCCTTTCAAAACCTGAATTATGGAATTGAACCAGTATAGAAGTCAGCAAAGCGTACAGAGTATACATTTTCAACTGAGGATGACCTAGGGATTATTACATCAAAACAAGTAAAAAGCATTCTCACCTCATTGTTATTGTTGTGCCGGTCGCGCGCCAAGTAACTTTTGTGAGTTGTCTGCTATCAATGTTGCCAACATAAAAATGTGTCTAAAACCACGACAATATTTGGCGGTCATTTTAAATTGGGGGTGCGGATCATTTCCAATTGCGGATCTTTGCCCCACCCTACCCGATGTCTTCATATAATATTTTTATGGTATTTCTTAATGCTTTTTACTGAATTTTTATGACTCTGACGCTTGTTTTTTTCTTATTAATAATTAAAATGATAACAATTGAATGTACCAAAATTTAAATCGCTTTCCTATGTACACTGAAAAAATTAACTGGTTTCTTAATATTAGGTCTTTACATATGAAATTGGCGTTTTGTATGGGAGGAACATTTTTTTAAAATATGATAATATTTATTTAATCAAAATATGTACAGAGCTATCTATGCACTTTTGCCATCTCATAGGTAGTTAATTGATCCCTTTACGGATGGCAATCAATACAATCTTTGAAGGCGGTTTGGACTGCCCCATCGGAGTTGATTTTTTTCCCTTGCAAGAAGTTATCAAAATTAAAAAAAAAAATGTAATCTGTTGGAACAAGGTCCGGGGAGTACGGGGGATGTCTTAAGCATTCCAATCAAAGCTCCCATAATCTGGTAGCCGTCTTTTGTGCAACGCGGCAGCACACGCGATTGTTGATTTGCTTCACTCAATTAGTGAGGTACTCACCTTTCAAGCTTTTTCACCTTTCCAATTTGCTTCAAGTGGATTAAAACAGTTTTATCACTAACTTTGCAGCCTACAGCTAACTCGGACGAGGTTTGCGATGGATCCGCTTCCACAAAAGTCTTCAATTCCTCATTATCAACTTTGGTCTCCGGCCGTCCACGAGGCTTGTTCTGCAGGCCGAAATTTCCAGAATGAAAACATTGTAACCAAAAATGCACTATGTTTTCTTTTTTGACATCATTGCCATACACATCATTAATCCTTCGAGCCGTTTCTGCAGCACTGGTGCCGATGGAACTCGTACTCGTAAACAACGCGATATTTCAAGTTTTCCATTTTGTAAAATGAGTGACGCAAAGAAAAAAACAATTGAGTTACGAACAAATGAATTGCAGTTTTCGAAACACAAATACATGAGTAAATAGCTGTAAAAAATTGAATTTGGAATTCCTTACCAAAGAGGAGATATTTGAGATCAAAGTGGCAGTATGGCAAAACGCCAATTTCATATGTAAGGACCTAATATATTTCATAAATTCACTTTAAATTCTTATTTTTCTTGATACCTTGTCCCTGCATATCAATAAATCGACTTGGATTGATACATTGATAACTTAAAGGTAAAACTGAATAAGTGATATATTAAGCAAACATGGGTTTCTCAGACAAATGCGCCCTTTTTCCCTATTTTTAAATCAGAAAACATAAAGAAGTGTGAAAATCCTGTAGTTCAAAAGTTTTTAGAAAGCACTTCCTTACAATAAAATTAGTTCAGTTACTGCTGTAAAAATGGTTCACTTTGCCAATGTCACCCCTGTTTCAGGGAAGGACGGCAAGAGTTGCAGGGTGTATATCCATTTGAGATTTGGTTTTTATGTTGTAGGTTCGCATGAGGCATGTGCAAGCGCGAACTTGTACGTGTCTGGTTGTGAGAATGTATGTAATATGAATCTCCAATGTAGCATATCTTTGCAACGATTAGATTAGACTGTGAGAAGTTGCACCCCATAAAAGGTTTCAAATCAGTGAAACATCTCTTGACTTATTGTTTGGTATGAGGCTGACCACCCATACTGTAAAAAAAAGGTTAACTTTACTAATGTCACCCCTGTTTCAGAGAAGATCAGCAAAAGTTGCAGGGTTTATGTTTATCTGAGGTTTGGTTTTTAATTTGTAAGTACACATGCAGCATCTGTAAGTGCGAACTTACACGCGTCTGTTTGTGGGCATACGTTTAATATTAAGGGTATACGAGACTTTAAGAAGGTTATTAATATCGGGACTAAAGAACCTCTTTAATTGTTTTATGAAACTAAAATCGTAATTTTATGTCAAATAACTTTGACTGATCATGGTCAGATGTCGTTGCTGAAGTATATAACTTAATATTCTTACTCAAGCATTACGTTTCATAAAAAAATAATGTAAATTATCTTGACGCTCTTAGCGAGCGTTTTAGTTTTTATAAACTTGTGTTTAAACGCTATTGTTGAGTATTTACGACCGCATGGCTCATTCCGTAAGTTATGCATCAAAAATTGCAAAAAGAAATGATTTGACAAGTATTATTCTATGTTAGAATTATTTAACTTTTTTTGCATCTTGAATCGACACGTAGGACGTGTGACCAGAGCATGTTTTGTCGTTTTAACAAAGGCATGCCAAAGTACTGTTTCGTCTATCTCACACAATATATTATGTGGATATTTTTTTTATATATCGCACGCTTCTAATTAAAGAACAATAAGTCCAAAAATAAGAATGATGGGAAATTACGTTTGATGTTTTGCATGTTTGACTTGTTGCACTAATGTACAAAAAACCGGTAAAATGGCCTTTTTTTCTCAAAATATAAGAAATGAATCTAAAAGTAGATTTCAACCTTTAATTTTGTATAGCAATTACCATCACTTGAATTTACTTAACTTTTAGTAATAAACTCAGATTAAAGTTCTTTACAGATCACCGAAGTTAAGCTACATTGGGCGCGGATGCTACTTGGATGGGTGCCCGCTAGGTACACCGCGTGTTGTTGGCATTTCTTGGACCGGTCCGTAGTCCAGTGGCAACACTTCGGACTCGTAAATGGAAGGTTGTGGATTCGAATCCCGGGGGAGCACAAAAATATAACATTTATATTTCCAAATGTACTCTTCGCTGGGTTGAAAAATTCATAAGCCTTTACCAAAGACCAATTTTACAACAACTGGGTCTTGCTTGAGAATTGGCGCTTTCTACAGCGACGACCAAGCTCGCAGGGGGCTCTTGAGGTGTAATACACACAAAAACAACGCTTACCAAATAAATTATCCTAATATTATTTATTCTTGTTAATGTATTCATATTCGTCCAAATTGAACGACTGTCACATTCCAGCTATTCTTTCACATTTTTACGGCGTTTCTACATCAAAATCGATTTTCCCAATTTCGGAGTTATTGCTCTTTACGATTAAGGGTGCGATGCGGATCTTTTGTATATGTACATATTTTTTTTATATTTTTAAAGTGTAGGTCCTAGTGATAGCAAACCAGTATATTAAAACAAGTTTGGCCATAAAAATATTTTCATTTTATTTATCACTTTTTATCTTCTTTTATATCTTATCAGTCCGTAGTGCAGTAGTAACACTTCTGACTCTGAATGGAAGGTTGTGGATTCGAATGCCAGCGGAGCACACAAAATATACCATTTATCCTTGTAATTTATCCTTTGTCGGGGTTATAGCCGCGGGGGCCAAGAGGGCTGATCTTTCTAGCGTGTTTCGAATGGAACAACGTTGGTTCGATCCCCGCTTGGGTCACTTGACTTTAACTTTGACCCTGGTTCAACAGATGTTATTGGGTAATTATTATTTAATCATTCATTAATAATAAACAATAATGAATTATCAAATGATGATATTAATACCTGTTTCTGGCCAGGCAGAATAGGTTGGTGAATTGCATTCCTCTTCACATTTTTTTTTTTTTTTAATTAAAAATAAATAAATATATCCCCCTATAATATAAAATTCAACGGCCTCCCCATACAAAATAATTGTGCGTTAATGGATGACAAACTGAAGAACTCCTGAACAGATGAACGTCATATTCACAACAAATATTGTTCAGGACTTGGGATGTGCTTCCTCATCATTAATAGATTTTTAATTGTTGTTTTTTAAATAAATAAACATGATCAATCACAACACCTTTTTATGTAAAACCTATGCGAGAAACAAAACTCATTTTGACATTCGAATTTCAAATAAATTGCCAACACTTCAACGTACGCTTCAAAGTTGCCATACAAGTCGATTCTTTTTCGGTTGAATTCCGTTGAGTACCTACCTATATTCTTTATTTATTTCAAAATTATACTTCAACCAGTTATAACATGTATTTTTTAGAAATAATGACGATCGATTAGGTCAACTTTTTATATGAAACCATACTTATTGCGGCATTTAATTTTTTTAAGTATTATTATAATATACAATCTAAGTTGCATAGACGCATTAACATTTATAATTCATATTTGGAGGGGCAAGGTGTAAGTTTTGCCCCTCAGGGGGTATATAAATACAAAAAACCAACAAATGGAGAAACTGCTACGTATTCTCCAATGCGAGATATGAAATACATAGATCTAGTGCCTATAGTATTTTCTCTCTCAAACAAAAGCCAACCTTCAGTAGGTGGCTTTCAATGTTGGACGACTTTCCCGTACCAAAGAAGCGAAAATCAAAGGACCGCACTAACCTCAAATTGTGCTCTGCTGGTCCAAGATGATGCTCGTTTTCTCAGGATCCTGTGGTGCTGAGCTCTGTTCACAAACTGCCACACTTGCAAGTTATATGTAAAACAATCACACTCACTCACAGATTTTTACGGTTAGATTTCAAATCGGTCGAGAGACATATAAAAATGTGTCTCCATGCGAACACGACGGAATCGGAAGTCCTCAATCCATTGCTAATCTCACGTTGCTCAGATGTCAAAAAAAGTTGATACTGACATCTTGCGATTTTTATCCGCACTTTTTTTCAGATTGTGACAGACCAACATGAAATTCGCTTCTTAGACTAATTAATTAAAATAAAAATAGATGACGCTATTCATGCGTCACCAATATTCAATGCACTACTCCACGGAGACACGAGTGAGTTTGCGCTTACAAATGCTGCATGTGTATTTACAAATAAAAATTTCAGCCTCTCATGACCATAAGCCCTGCAACTTTTGCTGACCTTTTCAGAAACAGGGGACACATTTGTTAAGTGAACCCATTTATGCAATATGGGTGGTAAGCCTCATACTAACCCTTAAGTCAAGGAATTTGATTCAACAACGTTAAATTTAATTTATAATCTAAAGTTGCAAAAAAAGTTATTTGATGATTCAAATTGAATGCACGCCCACAAACTGGCAAATGTCATTTCACGTTAACATATAGTTGTGGCGCTTGATTTTTTATAAATATTAGAATATATAATCTAAGTTGCACAGATACAATAACTTTTATAATTCATATTCAATGCATGCCCCCCTGGAGACACGAGTGGGTTCGCACTTATAAATGCTGCATGTGAACTTACAAATTAAAATTAAGGCCTCTAATGAACTTAAGCCCTGCAACTTTTGCCAACCTTTTCAAAAACAGGGGAAACATTTGTCAAGTGAACCATTTTTTGCGATCTGGGTATTCAAGCTCATACTTCCCTATCCGTCAAGGATTTGAGTTTAAAAAATCCTTCAACAACGTTAAATTTAATTTATAATCTAAAGTTGCAAAAAAAGTTATTTGATGATTCAAATTGAATGCACGCCCACAAACTGGCAAATGTCATTTCACGCTAACCTATAGTTGTGGCGCTTGATTTTTTTGAAATATTAGAATATATAATCTAAGTTGCACAGATACAATAACTTTTATGATTCATATTCAATGCATGTCCCCCTGGAGACACGAGTGGGTTCGCACTTATAAATGCTGTATGTGAACTTACAAATTCAAATTAAGGCCTGTAATGAACATGAGCCCTGCAACTTTTACCACCCTTTTCAAAAACAGGGGAAACATTTTTCAAATGAACCATTTTTTGCAATATGGGTATTCAGGCTCATACTAACCTATAAGTCAAGGAATTTCTAATCTAATCTAAGCTGCAAGGATATATATCATTTAAGATTTATATTCAATGCATTCCCACAAGCAGACATGTATAATTTCGCGCTGGCACATGCCGCATGTGGACCTACATTATAAAAACCCAATCTCAAATGAACATAAGCCCTGCAACTCTTGCCATCCTTCCCTGAAACAGGGGTGAAATTGGCAAAGTGAACCATTTTTCAAAGTATGGGTGGTCAGCCGCATACCAACCTATAAGTCAAGGATTTGAGTTTGAAAAATCCTTAAACAACGTTAATCTTAATTTATAATCTAAAGTTGCAAAAAAACTTATTTGATGATTCAAATTAAATGCACACCCATAAGCTGGCAAATGTCATTTCACGTTAACATATAATTTGGCACTTGATGTTTTTAATATTAGAATATAAATCTAAGTTGCATAGATACATTTTATAATTCATATTCAATGCATGCTTCCATGGAGACACGAGTGAGTTCCCGCTTAGAAATGCTGCATGTGAACTTACAAATTAAAATGAAGGCCTCTAATGCACATAAGCTCTGCAACTTTTGCCGACCTTTTCAGAAACAGGGGGAACATTAGTTAAGTGAACCCATTTATGCGATATGGGTGGTAAGCCTCATACTAACCCTTAAGTCAAGGAATTTGATTCAACAACGTTAAATTTAATTTATAATCTAAAGTTGCAAAAAAAGTTATTTGATGATTCAAATTGAATGCACACCCATAAGCTGGCAAATGTCTTTTCACGCTAACATATAATTGTGGCACTTTATTTTTTTAATTTTAGAATATAAATCTAAGTTGCATACATACATTTTATAATTCATATTCAATGCATGCCCCCAAGCAGACATGAGTGAGTTTGCGCTTACAAATGCTGCATGTGTAACTACAAATAAAAATTCAGCCTCTCATGACCATAAGCCATGCAACTTTTGCCGACCTATTCAGAAACAGGGGGAACATTAGTTAAGTGAACCCATTTATGCGATATGGGTGGTAAGCCTCATACTAACCCTTAGGTCAAGGAATTTGGGTTTTGAAAATCCTTAAACAACGGTTATCTTAATTTATAATCTTAAGTTGCAAAAAGAGTTTTCATGATTCAAATACAATGCACACCCACAAGCTGGCAAATGTCTTTTCACGCTAACATATAATTGTGGCACTTGATGTTTTTAATTTTAGAATATAAATCTAAGTTGCATACATACATTTTATAATTCATATTGAATGGATGCCCCCAAGCAGACATGAGTGAGTTTGCGCTTACAAACGCTGCATGTGTAATTATTACAAATAAAAATTTCAGCCTCTCTTGACCATAAGCCCTGCAATTTTGCCGAACTTTTCAGGAACAGAGAAACATTCGTTCAGTGAACATTTTTTTAGGTATGGGAGGTCAGCCTCATACCTCATGCTTCATACAAGAATCTCAGAACATGAAAGAACTAAATAACCCTTTTACCGCAATTTTTTTTCAAATTACTTCTTAAAGCATTTAATTACTATGAAGGAGGTGTGAGGAAAAATTATTGCGAAGCCAGACTCACTCTACCCGAAGGGCCTAGCAGACAACCGTGCGCAGCACGGTCAGTCTGCTAGTATATATATATATATAACCAGTAAATATACCAGATCCTTGACTGATAGATTGGTTGATTTTAGGTTTTGGTTTCAATTTGTAAATACACATGCAGCATTTGTAAGTGCGATCCTACAAGAGTGTATGCTTGTGAGAATGCACTTTATACGAATCTTAAATGTTAACATACCTTTTCAACTTAGATTATAGATTGTGGTTATCAAGCGCAAAACTTTGCCAATGTCACCCCTGTGTCAGGAAAGGTCGGCTAAAGTTGTAGGGCTTATATTCATTTATATATTCATTGTCTTTCAAATTTCTTCAAATACAGTAAAAAAGTACGAAAGTTCTATAATAATCTGCAATCTATAGTGCAAAGATATATTAACATTCAAAACTCATATCAAATGCATGCCCACAAATAGACACTTGTAAGTTCGCACATACAAATGCTGAGTGTGTACTAGCAATTAAAAATCAAAACCTCAAATGAACATAAGCCCTGCAACTTTTGCCGACCTTCCGTCGAACAGGGGTGACATTGACCAACTGAACTATTTTTTATAGTATGTGTGGTCAGCGCCATACCAACCTATAAGTCAAGGTATGCATGTAATTAATAACATTCTAATCTAATCTAAGTTGTAAAGATATGCAACATTGGGGATTCACATTAGATGCATTCTCACAACAAGTTTTACACGCAGAACCATTTTCTACAACATGGGTGGTCAGCCGCAAATCAACCTATAAGTCAATGAATATACACAACATATTACATTTAGAAATAAACATCTAGATAATTTACAATTTCCAAAAAAGGTTTTCGATTTCTATAATAATTTGGATTATTATTTGGTTTCAAAGCGACGCGAACACGGGAAAGTTAAACTCCAAGTATGAAAGTCAACGTTTTAACTGAGCCGGGGCGCATACAAATAATGTATCAAGAATAAAGCAGCACCTCTCACGAGCGTCTCAATTTCTACATATTATAATAAAATGCACAATATTTCACGTTTAAAACACGAGAACTCTTGTGTCAGCAGAGTTATAGGTATATTAGAGTTATATATTATGTCAATGTCGCCATGTCTTTTCACATATGTAGTATGACATTTCACGTTTTAACTCAATCATAACGTAAACAAAAAACCTATTAGGTCTTATACAGCGCTTTAAGTTTGCGTTATAATTTTCATGTATTTTGACAAAACGATTTATTCGAGTAACAACGTTAAGTTTTATTTTCTTGAATATGAACTTTGTAAAGCCAGTGAAATAAATTTTAGTTTGCCAATGCTCCGCGAATAATTATTATTTTCTAAGGTTCCCGAAGCGGCCGCATGGCGCTGAAATCAGTCAAAATTGTGTATGGAACTCTTTCTTTTTCCATTATTAAATATTACTTGGAGGAGAAAAAATAAAACAAGTATTGCATTACAAACATAAAAAATATTACTTCAAATCCTAAAAAGAAAATATACCATTATAATGCAATTTTAGCTACACGATCGTATGCAAAATTTGGGTACTTTTTAAATAATTATACAAAATCAATGAAAAGTTTAAAAAAATAATTTTCATCTAGAAAAAATAAAACTAATCAAAATTAATGTTTTGAAATAAAAAAAAGTTAGGATTTATTCATAACAACAGTGGAAATCTCCATTTAAGGTATCTCCGTAAATAAATTTATTTTGAATTGGTATTTTATGGGAAAAATACCTAATTTTATGTGTTAATTTAATCTGGAGAGAAAATACTACCTTACCATTCAAAATATGGGTCATTTTGGTCATCAAAGTTGGGCGCGCTGACCTCTCAATCACCCTTAATTTCGAAAATTAATACATCTTTACAACATAGATTATAGATTATACAGCACTTATTCAGTTTTACCGTTAAGGTGGCAATATCAGATCTATAACTATTCGCAACCATTAGACCATAGATATTCCAAGAATAAATAGAATTAATTAACAGAGTTCACCTTTTCACACAATAGTCAGTTCGGTGCCAGATAGGAAGTCTAGTATTGTATGGGGATGTATGTTGGCTTTCACATGTTTTTTCCGCGATCCCATACATTTTGCTACCTACCGAAACCATGGACAAACTGGATTGATTTTTTTGTGAAAAGGCTCTTAGTGTATTGCCCAAGTGTTCACATTAGATATATTATTTATTTATGGAATAAGTTAGAGCTGAAATAAGTCAATTATCATTTTGTAAATGTATTCTTTATAATGTTTTAAGACATACATTTCTCTGTAAGTGAAAGTAGAAAAACATGGCCATCTAAGATAAAAATGATTTTCCTTGCTTTTTTAATGACAGATGTATTCACCATTGAATTTATTTTTTGATTATTGAAATAATTTGAAGGTACAAGAGTATTTGTGTTAGTCATGTCTGGAGCAGATCAATTACATAGTATTCATAGGTCACTATCTTACAAGTGTGATACACACACAGTGAGTTTTATTTTCAGGCATACTTCATAATAGACATAAAACAACTAATAAGTCATAAAATACCTGTATTTTTTTTTTTTTTTTTAAAGAAATCCTGTGCGGGAGACTCCCTAGATTCTAAAGAATCTAGGGGTCTATGACACTTGTTGTAGTGCCGCAGAGGTGTACGAGCTTAATCGTCGCTACAGAGCGCCAGTACTCAAGCAAGACCCAGTTGCTGTAAGGCTGGATGACCTTAAGTGACCGGTCATTGGTAAAGGCTTTTGTGAATTTTTTCAACCCAGCAAAGAGCATATTTGGAAATTTAAATGGTATATTTATGTGCTCCGCCGGGATCCAAATCCACAACCTTCCATTTACGAGTCCGAAGTGTTGCCACTGGACAACGGACCGGTCCAAGAATATGTCCGGTATGTTTTCCCTTTAAATTAGTTTTAATTTTGTACAGGAAAATTCCAGATATGCAATTATTATTTTTATTGTTAAATAGTTCCTATCATTTAATGTTGATTTATTTCCTAATTCTTTGTATATTTCAAGGATGACAGTCAAATAATGTGTGTAATTCAGAGTAATAAGTGTAATTTGTGAACAATAACAGAGTTTTGCATAATTATAAAACTCATATTACAAAGGTCCTGTCCGGAATGTGTGTGGGGAGGAATGTGCTTTCCAACCTAAATAATTTTAATTCAAAACAAAACGCAATTATAAAACTAGAGATTACCAAATAGGTACTAAAGAAAGCATTTCATAGGTTGAAGCTAATTTAAGCCAATAAATAAAATATAAGAGATGTTTACACCGAGCAATGGGAAGATAGATCCTATGCATTAGCTTCTTCTTGTTCCTTCAGTGAAGATTGCCAATCTAGAAGCTAAGTTGCAAAAATATATTCATTTTAAGATTCACATTAAATGCATGCCCACAAGCAGACGCACATAAGTTCGCGCTTACGCATGCCGCATGTGAAATCATCATCATCATCATTGGCACGACAACCCGGGGTGGGTCTTGGCCTCCCTCAGCAACCGCTGCCAGCGCTGTCTATCCAACGTCTTCCTCCTCCAGTCCCACATTCCCACTACACGGCAATCCGCCACATTATAAAGATGAAATAACAACATAAAAAACTCAAATCTCAAATGAACATCAGCCCTGCAACTCTTGACATTGGCAAAGTGAACCATTTTTTACAATATGGGTTGTCAGCCACATACCAACCTTTAAGTTAAGGAACAAGAGTTGAGGAACATCGTAGCAATTTGCACCTTCGATACTGCTCCACAAAAGAGGGATCTTGTGCTTCTTCCAAACCACTGTCTTAGGTTCTTCAACCAAGATGTTCTTAGACCTGGAGTCCAAAGTCTCTCAATTCTTGCTCATGCCTAGTGTCCTCATCTCTTTGGTTTTTAGCTTTTGTTTGATGTTTACTGTGTCTGCCCTTGCCTCAACGCTAGAAGCCATCTCAGGTGTTATAAATGCCTTGTAAATTCTCATTCATCACCAAAAAAGATGGTTTGAAAATATTGTCCACGGCGTAGAAAAATGATTGTTTTTTGAAGACAAGGGCAAGGAGACGTCTTCTCTCACAAATAAAAGATACATGCCAGACAGGACCTAATACATAATAGTTATTTAAGTAACCAGTTTTTAATGCCTTAAAGTATTAAAATTAATATTGAACTACGTGTCGTTTGTGATATCTATTGTTGTAATTTAAAAAAATAATGTTCATAAAGTTATTCCATGTAATAAAATATGAAATTAAAATATTACTTTTAAATGTTTATACAGAGTTTTCATAAACCTCCCACCCTTATATTTATTATATCTAAGCTGAATTGAGGTGCAGTATTGGGTAACCAAGGAGTAATTCAATAAATATAACAGATAAATGGTTAGTCAACATGCTCACCACATCGCTGAAGAAGCCCGTCCAAGATATGGGCAAAACATCCAAAATAACCAGCTCTGATGGACCACGTCTACCAATTGTAAAAAAACTCCTCTCGCATCATACATTTTTCTTGTTCATTACCTCTCTCTGTACAACAGCAATTTGCTTGAAGTCTTAAAACAAATGAAAAAAACTATGATCAGGTTTGTTAGTGCGTTTATTTATTATCACCATTCATACTGATACTTAAAACATACTAACAAATTTTCTATCAACGACAAATTGAATCAAGTTTTTGAAACAGAAAGAGATTTGTCTACCTAACGTATCCATAGTAATTGCACTTACTTGTATAGTAAAATAGATGGTATTTTTACATATCCTTCATAAATCAACACTTCATTTAGCTACTTAAAATTATCTACTCCTTACACATATCCCAAGATCTAGGATGTGTATTAAACAATTCTCAGAGGTAAGAATAGATTGGGCTCAAGGTGTAAGTATATAATTATGTAGGTGTTAAAATTTGTATAAAGCACAATGACAATCATTGATTGCCTGTGTGACCAATGATCATTTACCTGCGCCATATGCAGTGCCAGAGCATAAAGGAAACAGCTGATCTTTGTTATTATCATGGGAAAGAACAAGCGTGTGGATGTTTTTTGGTAGCCAATAAGCTTGCTTGAATGACCACACTAGTGCCCTCTACCAGAAAGAAAACCTTACATTATATCCACCTTGGTAATACTGAATGATTTGACGGCCCCATAAATACAAATTTGATTTGAAGCTTGTCCAGAGATCAAAAATGCATATGTATAGTCATTGGAAATTAAAAACACTAGTGATGTAAAAATAAATCTAAAAATGGCAATAAAACGTGTGTGGACGCTCACAAGTGAAGGTAAACCTTCCCACGAAGTTGTAGCATTGGCATGACAAATTGCACCACTTGGTCACAAGAGTGGTTCACAAAGTAAGTGGTTATGTTAGTAAAGCGAATAGCATAGCTTGGGAGCCCACTTCTGATAATGTACATTACTATTAAAGACCATTATGAAATGTCATTTTGGCAAACTGTGAAATTTTTAAATATTGGAATGAGGTCCACATGAATTCACATTAACAAAATTTCCGTCACACGACCGAGTTACCAGGGAAAAGGCAAACAAGTATTTTATTATTGCTTGCTACGGATTGAAGTCATAGATGTTTGGCAATAGAGAAACAAGCTCTAAATTCAAATTTGTGCAGATATGTCAAAAATAGTGCAGAATCCATTAAAATTTTGACATATCTCACTTCCCCCTCATGGAAACACTAACATCATGATAAATTCCTAAAATAAAACAACACTTAACAACATTGTTCATACTAAACGTTTATGAAAATATCATTTTGCTAAAATTTGACTATTTGTAATATTTTACACTATTACAAAAAAGCACCATCATCATTTACTTATTCTACATCACTCACACAAACATTTCAAATAAATATAAATTTACTGAAATGCACAAATTATAAGATTTTTTTCATACCAGGTTCAGACAATTGACAAGTAAAAGACATATCACACGCTTAATAATAAAGAGAAATAACTCGAAAATTGGGAAAATCGAGATTTTGTAATAAAACGCAAGAACAATGCGAAAAGAATAGGTAGAATTCGACAGATTTTCAATTTGGACAAAGATGAGCGAGATAAAACATCGGTCGCCTCTTTCATTCTAAACGAGTCGCCCAGTTGTCCGTCAAAAAACGAAGCATTTAGTGATGCTTCAATCTTTGTCGAAAGCAGACGTGCGTTTTTGCGGCGTAAAGTTGAATATTCCTGTTTAAAATTAAAACGTACGTATTGTATTCATATTTTTTTAATCATAAAATGCAATATTTCGATTTACTTCTATTTAATATTTACAATGTAGCATTTTCAAATGAATCATTTTTACTTATTTCAGTTTAGTTTTAAATTGTGTTGGTGGTTTAAGAAGTAACTTGAGTTGTTTCAGTTTATTTTTAAAATGCCATCACTTTTTTTGGAACATTAAAACCTATTTCAGTTTATTATCAAAATGTGATAACAGTATGATTAAACTTTTGTTTTTATCTCAGTTTATTATTAAAAGTGTAGTAAATTTAACTAATGTTATTGTGATTTATTGCTTTCTCTGATTATGTAGGCGCTGCGACAATGCAAAAATGTTTTCAAGAAGCCGAAAGATTTTAGGTCTACTAAATATTAATATCCCAGCCGTCGAACATGAGGAAGAATTACAGGCAGAAGAGATAGACATTGATTCATCTTTATTGGTAAGCCACTTTTTACGTTAGTACTTCCTTAGAACCAAATAACTGTTGGCAAACTAGGTAAACGCAAACTTAATCAACGGTTTTGTTTCAGGATTCGCAAGATCAAGTTAATAATAATATGTTGATAAACATGGAAAATATTAATCCTAATAACACAAACTTTGATTTGATATTGAGTTATTTAGAAGTGAGTACTCTGTTTTGGCATTATATCATGTTCAATTCATATTTTAATATGTTTAACAAGTTGTATGAAAACAAAAAAGATTCATTTTAATGATAACTTAATTTTTACAGAAACCTCAGATGTCAATTCCAGTTGAAATGGACTGCAACATTACTACAATACAGGATCAGATTGTTCCTGTAACAAAAAGTCAAAACATTTTTCCTTTGAGCCTTGTACCTGACTATGATAGTAAGTCGTCCATAGAAGACATTATTGAGAATACACCGGATAAAGATCAGTCGATCTACGGCAGAGAAAAAGTAATTTTTAGTTTATTTTCGGCTTACTCTTTTTTTGTTTAATTTTTATTTTAGTTTTTTTTCATTTACTCCTCTATTTGTTTGCAGCTACAACCTGAAAGTAATTCTGCCTCGGATAAGCGTAGATACTGCTTTAATAACAATTTGAGTACAATATCTCCAATATACACCGATGAGAGTGATGTGGATGACGATGTCGCAGATCCAACGTTTGTTTCCGAAGATCCACTTGGTGAAGGCTGTAGGAGGTTTAACATAGTTCCGGCAACTTCAAGTTCTTCAGATTCTGAGTCTGAAGTTGAGATTGAGCAAAGAGGTCGTAAACGAACCCGGCGTCCACAAAATTGGAAACAAAAGAAGGGAAAACGATTGAGAAACCTTGGCGAAGAATATGTGTCTCTTTCTAAGACTAAAAAAAATATACCAAGCCGCTGTCTTAAAATACCATGTGGGGAGAAATGCCGCTTAAAATGCTCTCAAAACATAAACACTGAGGAAAGGTATGAAATATCCCGTAATTTCTGGAAATTAGGTGATTTAGGTGAGCAAAGAGCTTTTATTAATTCGTGCATGGGTGATCTGGTGCCCAAATATAAATATACAAATGCAGAAAAGCCAAGAGCTCCAAACCAAGCCTACTACTTAACCACAAAAAATGCCAGAACTAGAGTCTGCAAATTATTTTTCAAAAGCACTCTAGATGTGTCTGACCGCATGATACACACCATCCAGCACAAAAAAGATAGCACTGGAATACTTCAAGGAGACCTTCGAGGAAAGCATGGGAACCACAGGCGACTGAGTAAAGAGTTAGTTGAAGACATAAAGAAGCATCTCGATTGTATTCCTCGTATTGAATCGCATTATGTGAGAGCCACTACTTCGAGGCAATATATTGACGGTAGTAAAACAATCAAAGATTTATATGAAGATTTCGATCAAAATCAAATTAAGACAAATAGGGAAACTGGAAATTATATGGCATTTTACAAAATATTTACAATGGAATTCAATTTGAGCTTTTATGAACCGCGAAAGGATCAGTGCGATCTGTGTACTTCCTATACTAACTTAAATGAAGAGCAGAGAAAAGATATTGAAGAGGTATACGAAAAACATTTGAAGGAGAAGGAGCTAAGCAGGCGTGAAAAAATTGCAGACAGGCAGAATATAGATTTAAATAACATTGTGGCAGTGTATGACCTAGAAGCAGTTTTGCAATGCCCCAGAGGTGCAACATCGGCTTTTTATTATAAATCCAAGCTCAATAGCTACAATTTGACATTGACAGAATTAGAAAGCAATACTGAGAAAAGAGAAGCGTACAAAAATGTTAACTGTTATTTTTGGTCTGAATCTGATGCAAAGAGGGGTGCGATTGAAATTGGATCTTGCGTCTGGTATTATTTAAAAGATTTGTCTTCTAAGGCTGAAGAAACTGGCAATAAAAATGTTATTTTCTATACGGATAACTGTTGCGGTCAGAATAAGAATAAATACAACGCAAGTCTGTATTTATTTGCAGTCCAGACTTTGAACATTGAAAGTATCACACACAAATTTCTAATACGTGGTCATACGCAGAACGAAGCGGATAGCGTCCACAGCCTTATCGAAAAGGAAGTGAAAAAGAACTTGAAATCAGGACCTATTTACAGTCCTGACCAATACATAACGTTGATAAAAAATTCCAAGAAAAGTCCACCACCTATCAATGTTCACGAGCTAACTTATGATTCATTCTTTGATACAAAGACATTACAAGACAATATGGGTTACAATTTTAATGTCAATACAGGAGGAGTATCAGTAAACTGGAATGACATAAAACAGATAAAAGTCTTAAAGCAGAATCCATTTACAATTTACTACAAAACGTCCTATGAACAAGTCGAGATCTGTCAGGAAATTGATATTAGAAACAAACGAAAGAAGATGCCACACATTAATTCAATCTCTCTTGAAAAAGCATACACAGGAAAGCAAGAGTTAAGTGATAATAAGAAGAAAGACTTACAGGAACTTCTCAATAAAGGTCTTATTCCTCCATATTATCAAAACACCTACAATTATATTTTATCTGTTTAAGTCTATACTACCTGTATTTACTATTTTTATGGTGATTTTACATTATTTAGTGCTACGATAATTTTTATAGTTTTTGTGTGTTAAGAGTTTTGTTTCTGAAGTTTATTTGGTTGTGAGCTCCAGATCTCAATTATTCCAAAGTCTACCTACTCGTAGGTTGAATAAAGAGTGCCTTTTAGCTATTTTGAACTATTTGATTATTGTATGTAGGTATTAAGATTATCGCTTTACCTTACCGTGTTGTTTTAGACGAAACTGTTTTAGATTATGCTAGCAGTTCCTACTTTTTATGTTATTCTTATATTTTTTGATACCTTACTAGTTTAGTTTCTAAGTCTTTATGTGGCAAACTTTTTGATTAAAATAGTAACCAAACCAAGTCCTTGTTTTGTTTTTAACTGTTTTTATCATCATTTTACTAAATAATTCTGCGAATACAGAATTTATTTCACTTTAAATTTATGTTGTCAAAAATAGTACAAATAAAAAAGGAAAATATTTGGACATAAATTTCAGAAGATATATAGTTACAGATCAAAAGAGAAGTAAGTCTCATTTATACACATGATTTATTTATTTTTTTAAAAGAAAAGAGAAATATTTAGTTATGTGCCATGGCTGATGTCGGTTTGACTACTTTGCTTTTGTAATAAACTGAAATAAGTATCAGGTTTGTTTTTCTTTGTACTTTTTTTTGGGGTTCCCAATATTGTAGAATGGTTATTGCTATACTTAATTAAAAGTCGAAATCTCTACTTTAAGATTCACGTCTTTTATTTTAAGAAATGAGACTATTTTAACCTTTTTTTTTACATTTAGTGCAACAAGTCAAACATACAAAATTTCAAACGTGATTTCCCAACATTCTTGTTTTTAGAGTTATTGCTCTTTATTATTAAACGTGCGATATCTTCCCTACAGGACCACTTGTTGTATGAGATCTATTTCTGACCGGCCCATTGTCTAGTGGTTGGCGATTCGGCCTCGTAAATAAAAGGTTGCGGTTAATTCAATAAAACACTGTTTCAATTCACTTTTATATTCTTTTAATTTTGTCTAACGTTTTCGCCTAAAAAGGCATCATCAGGACAATGACAAATCAAATTAAAAATTGATTTGATATGATTTGTCATTTTCCTGATGATGCCTTTTTAGGCGAAAACGTTAGACAAAATTAAAAGAATATAAAAGTGAATTGAAACAGTGTTTTATTTAATAAATATGCAATGGACTTTCACTGTGTTAACCACCAAACCCTTAAAAATATTAAAAGGTTGCGGGTTTGAATCCTGACGGAGCATAAAAAATACCATTTATATTTTCAAAAATGCTCTTTGCTGGGTTGGAAAATTCATATACCTTTACCAAAGACTGATCACTAAAGGTCCTTCCAGCCTTACAGCAACTGGGTCTTGCTTTAGAATTGGCGCTTTCTATAGCGACAACCAAGTTTGCAGAGGGCTCCTGAGATGTGATTCACACAAAAATAGCGCTCCCCAAATAACTCATCCGGTTATGAGAAACTCTGCTACTTTACCCTCTAGTGTGCCAACCATTTTCAGCCGTTATCCAGCTACCGACTCGTGGTTTTGAATTTTCTAATGTTTGTGCATCTATGGAGCGAAAGTGCATTTTTAATTTTAATTAAAAATAACTTTTTTTTTATTTTCACATTTTTAGTTAAATTGCCCAAGCACTATCGGACTTTAACCGTGCATCTTCAGATTTAGCCTCTGAGCTCGTGGTTTTTGCTCACGCTCATGGTTTTCATATTAAATATCTCCATAGGTACAAAAAAATCTCCTTTCCATTTTTTTTTTATCTTAAAAGGCAGTGAAATAAGTTATTCTTAATTCATAATTTAGTAAAACATCATTACAGACCTATTAACTGCACTGCCTAATAATATTCTGATTACAAAAAAAGGATTGTGTTCTATACATTTAATATTACTATGAATGGGCTGTTTATATTGATGAGTAGCTTTGTAATGTAAGCAAAACTTTTCTTTTGTTATGAGTGTACCATGTAAAAAAAAAAAAAAACATCTTTAAAATCCTCAGTTTATAAGCTCAACTTCATTTTTTTTGTGCCCAAACTTTACCAAATTAGTATTCCCATAGACTTAGCCCAGAGTCCTGAGCTCAAAGGCCTAGCAAACCTAACCTCCAAACATAAATACAACATAAATATGCATACAAAATAAACTTTCATTACTTTTCAACAGATGGTAGTATCCTTACAGAATTTAGCCTTCAGTGATGCAATTAGATTTGAAATTTGTGCATTTTTTATACATAGGTTATAACAAAGAAATGAATTATAAACAATCACACTATAAAAATAAAAGAGTTTTTAACAAATTACACAATCACAAAGCAGCAGAATACTTTTAAAATTGAAATATATATACCTACTTACGGTGCTATTCTTAGACATTTTCGTCGCCCGTTAAGCCCACGTTTTGCTTAATTTTGATTCTTGAACATTTCTGAAGGAGTTAGGCTCGTGTCCTGAGCTCAACGCCCACCCAAACCTAACCTCCAAATGTATGCAGACTTAGTCGGACACAAATCCGGCTCAGACACAATTTAAATGGCAGTCGATTTTGACAACTGTCGTATTTAATATTAAATTGTATATATTTGCTTTATTACTATATTGTTTTGCGATCTGTTTTTGTCATTTTGGTCAAATTGACAGAATTCAGCACCTTTTTGCTAATCAATTGCTTTGTGGCGCACAAAACACACAAATTTAAAAAGCAAAAGAAATCATTTGAAAGATTGAATCACTACATTTTATGACTACATGACTACATTTTCAAAAACTGAAGTTAGGAGATAGTTCAAAATACATGGAGAGGATATTCAACACTCTACAAACACATATTCGACACATCAACACATCTGTGACACTTAATCCTTCTGAAATAAACTTTTAGAAGCATTTAGGCCGACATGATTTGTTTACATACAACATGCCCGCCATTGCGTATGACGTCAGACGAGTCCGCGGCCATATTTGTGTGCGGCAATCCCGAACGCAAAATTCCCTACATAGTATTTATTTTCCATGATCTACAAAAAAATATACCGATTAATTTGGCTAATCACTTGTTTTTAATTTTTTTTTATTATAAATTGCATAACATACTTATTATTTGATTATTTACTTTTATTTTTCATCTTTTTGTTCGTTATTGTCAATGGTTATTGTTTTAATAATTATTTATATATGACTGAAAATTCCCTATTTTTTAAATATTATTTATAAAGTGACATCTCCGGAACAGTTTTTTTTTTAAATACGACATTGAACGGACGTAATTTCAGCCGTCCAAAGTTGGTCGCAGGCTCATCTGTTCCTAGACTATACCATGAACGGGAATCAATAATTCAAATTTGGTCTAGTCCGGCTTTGTACCCAGACTAAATAGTCGCCAGATAAGTCGACGGCGAAATATGACAAGTAAGAATAGCACCGTTAGAGCTTAAGTAACCACTAGTGGATACATGGATAAGACGGAGATAATGTGGGCAGCCACATTTAAGCGTGATCACCTATTAGTGAACGGAGTACCACTCTCCATAGGAGGTAAGCTAATCCAGCCTTCTGATTCAGTGAGACTTCTAGGAGTCTTACTGGATCGAAATCTGACACTGGAGAGGCAAATAGATGCCACAATAGCTTCTTCTTTTTTTTCACTACGCCAAATTAAGGCTATTAGAAAGTGTTTACCGTCAGATGCAGTCAAGACCCTAGTGGGCGCTTTTGTGGTGTCTCGGATTGACTATTGTTCGACGCTTTATAGTGGTCAGCCAAAGAAGCAGTTCAATCGCTTTCAATCTGTGTTGAATTCGGCAGCAAGACTCATATTCGGGATACCCAAATTCGCTCACATCACTCCGCTGTTAAAAACACTACATTGGCTTCGTTTCCCGGAGAGGGTGGTCTACCGTGTTTGTGTGATGGTATATAAAGCCATCAATGGCTTGGCTCCACCTTATTTGACTGACATGATGTTGCCTGTTGAGATGGGTGTGAGGAGGCAGACACTCAGATCCGCGGGCGATGGAGTAGTCAATTTGGTTCAGCCACGCCGTCAGATTCGTACAAATTTCGGAGACCGCGCTTTCCGTGTTGCGGGTCCGGTGGAGTGAAACAGACTGCCACCCGGAGTGAAGAACTCCAAATCTGTGGATGTATTTCGCGGAGCGCTCAAGACACACCTTTTTAGAAAGTCTTATCCATGATCGGAGAGGGCCCTTGAGGTGTGACACACACAAAAACGGCGCTCTCTTATCATTTGTAATTTAAAAGAAATTAGCCTGATATTATTATTATTATAGTAGGTAGGTAAATAAGAAGTACTGATTTTGGTTTTTAACTTTTGGTACAACATTGAGAAAAACGTCTTTGAATATTTTAGACCAAATCACATGCAAACAATTCAAGGAAGCATCTTGAGAACAGTCATAAAAAATAAAAATAGTATTTGATTTTTGAAGCATCGATTTGGCTTCACACTAAGAGCCTTTACAGATGAAGTGTTTTTTTATAAATTGAACCGCCGGAGTACCCACCCTCACGTCATTCAAATTACATTGCATCTTAATACTGCATTTTACGTACGCTCCTACACATAAAACGTCATAAAAAGTTCCGTATCAAAGTTATCCTGCTCCATTTCATCAGGTATGTCTACTCGCCATGGACTCCCGCGTACCACAGGACGCAACAATTGCGCTCAAATATCTCAACTCGGCGCTCGCACACAAAACACGCAAGACGAGAGTCCAGCATGTTGCACGCGCACTAAGAAGACTAGCGGCAGCATCTGGACGGGATGTATATAGCATTAGTATCTGCAGAACGAACGCTCTATCTGGACATGCTCTTATTTTAATAAATTGAAGAAAAAGTACAAAATATTTTGAAATGTAAACATAAAAATAAATGTTGCAAAGCGCGAAAAAGTGCATTATTCAGAGTGGAAACTGATAGAATAACATAGAGTATCAATATGCATTTAAATAAAATTCAATTTTTGGTAAGATTCACTCTTTGAGTTTATTTTGTACACAACCAGTTTCGGGAGAAGCAGTACCTTTCATCTTCAGGTGTAAATAGAACCTGGTTCTTCCAAAACTGGTGGTGTCCAAAATCAACTTAAAGTGAATTCTATCAAAGTTGTTTTATTTAAATTTACAAAATTTAACTTTCACAAAGTTCCTGCTGATAATCTAGATACTATAGAGTATGAATATTGAACCTAACCTCAGAGAAATTGCCTTGCAATTAGTTGACGGTACTCAGGGGCAGATGACATTTCAACATTTTAAAAACAATTCATTAAAAATCATTGAATTTGTCAGAAAAACACTCAATCATAGATGATATAGTTACTTTCGGGTTAGACCATGTTATATTTGCAGTAATTTTGTCTGCCGCCGTTTCATTCCTTCGAGCGGGGAACATTTTCAAGGCTCGAAGTGACGGGGCACCTTTATCCTCCGTTTGCTTTTGGCAACTGTTAGATGCTTTTGATAAAATATGAAAAAACTAAAACTAGATCTATAATCTACAATCTAAGTTGCAAAGATAAAATATTAACATTTAAAATTAATATTAAATGCATAAGTTCGCACTTACTAATGCTGCTTGTGTACTTTAATTCAAAAATCAAACCTCAAATGAACATAAGCCTTTCAACTTTTGCCGACCTTCCCCAAAACAGGGGTGGCATTGGCAAAATGAACCATTTTTACAGCATGGATGGTCAGCCTTATACCAACCTATAAGTCAAGGGAAGAGATTTCATCATTTAATTTCTTGAAAACAGTATTTAGGTAGGTATAGATCGCTCTTTAATGAATAAACTATATTCATCATCATGATAATACAACAGTAAAATAAAACCATCTTAAAAAACAGAATAGGATTTCTCAAATATTTTTTTGATTTTTGAATCCACTGACTGCAAATAATTTCATTCATATCCAGAAAATGGACCATTGGAGGCTGGAAAAAATGGTTGTGATGACGGACCCAAAGGAGTGTAGGACAGTGGGGGAAGACCCTGATTAGGTAGCTAGAGGAGTGGAAGTAGACGTCATCCAGTAGGAGTACGGGACCGGAGGAGGAAAACGTTGGATAGGCAACAGTGGCTGTGATTGATCAAGGAGGACAGGACCCACCCCAGGTTGTCATACCATTGATGATGATAATAATTTTAGGATGAATTATTTGGTGAACGCTGTTTTTGTGTGAAACACACCTCAAGAGTACTCTGCAAACTTAGTCGTCGCTATACCAAACGCCGATTTTCAAGCAAGACCCAATGGCTAAAAGGCTGGATGAACCTTTGGCGACCGGTCTTTGCTAAAGGCAAGTGAAGTTTTCAGCCCAGCAAAGAGCAATTTAATAAAAAATTGTGCTCCGTCAGGAAAAAAAGTCATGACCTTCCGATAATGAGTCCATAGCATTAACTACTAGACTACAGACCGGTCAATGATGATGTTGTAAAACATTTGATTATGATGTCATCTGCCCACAAGTATCGTCTATTTATTTAACTTTGAACTTAAGACTCAAAATAAAAGCTGTATAGTATTGTTGGGTCAGTGTGTGGCATTAATTACAGTAGACGTTGTTGGCCTGCTGGGTGCAGCGTATGAAGGTGGCCCTCCTGGGCAGCTCGCGCAAGCGGGAGGCGCCCACGTAGGTGCAGGCGGAGCGCAGCCCCCCCAGCATGTCGCGCACTGTCTCCTCTACATCCCCGCGGTATGCCACTTCCACCGCCTTGCCCTCGGGGGAACGGTACTCCGCCACACCACCTACAAAAATATATCACTTTGTTATTAAGTTAGATTTATGTATTTTTAAGCCTCACATAAGATGAAAAATTTAAACTCTTATTCCTTGAAGACTGTTCAAAGTACTTGCAGTGTTATCAAATATAGCATTAATTACACTGGTTAATTACACTGGAGCAAGAGCTTTTTGTTTTCTGCGCTTAGTTTCTGTTACATATGCTTTCTGTTACACCTGTTTCTGTTACAACTTCAAATGATTACCTATCAAAGCTTATTTCAATCAAGAGAGCATTGTTTGCAATTCTACTGCTGAATTACTGTACTGCATCATCTGCATACAGTAGAACACCCACTTTGCTCTCTCCTATCATCAATCCACAATCGTAAAGTCTAGCATCTCCGATATACTTGTCCATAACTATGTTAAATAGCCATTGACTCATCACAGATCCTCGCCTTACACCCTTAAAAACATTAAACCATTCATTATACTCACCATCAATTGGAAGATATGCGATAGTTTTTTCATAGTTTGTATGCACTGCATTTAGGAGAGCCCCATTCAATCCGTATGTTTTCATAACATCCCACAACATACCTCAGTCTGAGTCAAAAGCCTTTCCAGATCTACAAAGGTTGTGAACAGCTTTCCCCTCACTGACAATTGCTTTTCAACAAGTTGTCATAAAGTAAAAATCTGATCAACACAGCCTCTACCAGCCACAAATTCGGACTGTAAGTTGGAAATCCTTTCACTAGTAGTTAGAAGCAGTTGGTAAGATATCCTTATCCTTTCACTCAGTTCCAATACCCAATAAGTACCTGAATGCTTGTCCATGGCAATTGTGGAAGACATTCCGTAGAACAGCTTGAACTTCTTTCCATCTTTTATAATCATGTCCCCTGCACACTGATCATGACCTGCAAAGCAATCACGCACCAGATTATGTATTGAATGTTACAAATAACTACATTAATGATGAGAGCAGGTCGACTTCTTGTTGCTTATGCAAACAAGTGTTCTCTCTTTCTTGAATAAATCTTTAGATTCAAAGTCTAATGTCCTAAATTTGAACACACTATCTGCCTATAATCTAAGACAGCCGTCCAAAATTCTACTCGTTAGCTCGCAAATTGCGAGTGACTTTTGTTTGTTTGCGAGTGAGCTTTTCTATTTCATTTCAAAGTATCATTTTGCCAGTTAATAATACCATTGATCATATTCCCAGTGAAAATAACTGG
Source organism: Agapetus fuscipes (assembly GCA_951799405.1). NCBI lineage: Eukaryota > Metazoa > Arthropoda > Insecta > Trichoptera > Glossosomatidae > Agapetus > Agapetus fuscipes. The sequence goes on along the minus strand of OX637333.1, from coordinate 12,025,858 downwards.
CCAACAAGGGCTGCCAAATCTCCGGACCAAACCGGACCGGATTTTTGGAGGGTTGATCTAAGATATTATAAAAAAAACATATTAACATAACACTAAAATCTATAATGTAAGTTGCAAAGATATATTGACATTTAAGGCTCGTATTTAATGCACGCACACAAGCAGGTAAGGATAATTTATTTCTAAGGTACATATAAGTAAAGAGCGCCGTTTCTGTGTGTCACACCTCAAGGGCCCTCTCAAATAACGTGCATGTAAGTTCCCGCTTACGCATGCTGCATATGTAGGTACATACAAAATAAACCAAACCTCACATGAACATAAACTTTGCAATTCCTGCCACCTTTCCCTGAACGGGGGGGGCATTGACAAAAGTGAACCAAGTTTTTACAGCCTGAGGAGTAAGCCTCAGGCTGTAAAATCTCTGTAAAGCTCATCATACCAAACTGTACACAAAACCGTAATTATATAAATTGAAAAGGCACTATCTTTGAAACCCTCCATTTTCCTCAGTTCCTCTAAGTTTGGGTAAAGATATCCATAACCAATACTGAAAGTTCATTACTGCCATTATCAGATGGAAATAAATACTTAATTGTATTGTTTTTAAAATACTACTGGTGTACAAATCATCTTATTTTTTGTTGAATAAGAGTTTTAGGCTTACACGGCCTCATAATCAAGATCATCATCATCATCATACTTCACGCTGAAGAAGCCCATCGCAGAAATGGGCGAAACGTCCGGAAGCTCCAGCTCCCACAGACCACGGCAACCCGGATCAACAAAGATCCCGGAAAACATCACTCCAGCATTATTTTTTGTTGTTTCTTGCACACATTTATATGGCTAAAATCATGGTGCCTCATCAAAAGAGACAGAAATACATTGCAGCTCTATGGGATGTGGTGGAACGGGAGAATACTAAGGATATCCTGGAGAGATTGCATCACCAATGACGAGGCATGAGACACATTATGCACCACGAGAGTCTCCTGCGCGGTATAATAGAGGGGATGGTTGAGAGGACAAACTGCAGAGGGCGCCACCAGGAGGAGTATTTGCAACAAGTGTGTGAAGATGGGAACTGCGTCTCGTTAGCCAAGCTGAAAAGGGCCATAGTGGGAAGTGAGAAGCAAGAGTTTGCTTTACATTAATATTACAAATTAAGAAAGATAATCCATCTCTGGAGTATTATTTGATAGATAAACTTATGTGATAGGGTAATGACTATGAATAAGTTATGGTAGTGGAAGAAATATACCTGCAAACATTCCTCCGGCCATTACAAAGTCAGCTCCAGCACCAAATGCTTTGGCAATGTCTCCAGGACATGTGCAGCCACCATCCTAAAATAAAGACAACAATACTATATTCACAAATAATATTTCAATACGGTTTTCATGACATCTTACAGGGATGCCTCGGATAGGACTCCTTGTTCCTGAGAAGGCAATAATCTATTCAACTTCTTAGAGATGAGGTTGACTGTATTTAATTGGTGTGCCGGAGTCCTTTACCAGAGCTTGATCGCATAGGCTCTTTCACGTTACCTTAAGCCAAACTAATATCCTGCGCAATTCATTTGTTTCGGAGCGCACACGCTTAATAACAATCTGTGCCCCGAGTATACAGCATTGAGTAAAACTCACCTCGATTGCGTAATTTGAAAATTTATGGAATAAACGACAGCACTCCTAGAGGGGGATTTAGTTTTCATATATTTTTCAATTGACGCAATCAAGGTGAGTTTTACACAATGTTGTATACTCGGGGCACTGATGTCGTCCTTAACACACTTGGACATATTTAACACCGGAATTAATGGATTGATGCGTGAATGGAAGGTTTTGTTAGAAAAACAAATTCCTTGACTTATAGGTTGGTGTGAGGCTTAAATCTGTGTCGCTCTTCTTAATATATGGCTGTATGAAATATACTAGTTGGCCGATTCTCATACCTGTCAAATATGCGTACAAAATTTCATAAAAATCCATCCAGCCGTTTCGAAGGAGTGTGACCGCAAACACTGTGACACGAGAATTATATATTTGTAGATTTTGAAATACAGAGTTCCACTCACAGATATGATGTGCCCCTTGAGTCCGTGGGCGGCATCTGCACACTCTATGACAGCTGACAGCTGAGGATATCCAACACCAGTCTTAATCCGAGTCGTGCACACAGACCCTGGACCAATACCAACCTGAAAAAATACAAAAATGATTTACATACAAAATATACAAAAATGAATTGCCCGGTCGATAGCTCAGTTGGTAGAGTGCTTGCATTCTATGCCGAGAGCTTGGGTTCGAATTCCGCCGAGGGTGTCGGAAATGATTACCCGATTTGGTGTTTATTTCAAACCTTAAATAAAAAAAAACAAGGTTTTCTCAGCCTCACAAGAAATGAGTAGCAGCCACTCCTGAGCTGGGAAACCCTCTACTTCACTGAAGTGGTTGGCGTAAGGCAGGCCCCTTTACCTGTAAAAATAAATAGGTTCACTCGCCATATTCGACCCCTTCGGGGGTAACATGGCAAGAATTTACACTAAATGTGCAGCTTAATTGCATTGCGTTTTCTTTTTCATCTATTCAGTAAGAAAGTCTAGGAAATTCCTTCGCAATGTTGGCACTACTAAAGGTCATCTCTGCGCAGACATTGTATATGTATACACAATGTCTGCACAGTTTTGATAGGGGGCTGTCCGGATATATTACGTCATTCGCATTAAGGGAGGAGGAGTCTGGTCTGCGGATGATGGCAAATGATGTACGAGTACCAAAAGTGACGTTGTTCATGTAAATACCAATTTCTACAAAATATACAAAATATTATGTAAGTAATATAACATTATTAATTATTAAGCTCATCCATTATTACAGCAAGAGGGGAGGGGGGGTCATTAGATAATGACTATAGGATGATTGTAAGGGGGGGGGGGGGGGGTCGAAAATCGGCCAAAATCGATGACGTCATTTATGGACGGCCCCTAGGTAAATTTGTTAATTTTGAAAGAAAAAATACATAATCATAAAACATCATGGCATGTGTAATAGGGTAATTGCAGTGGTAGGGATCTAAATCTAATCTAAATCTAAATCTAAGCTGCAAAGATATGTATCATTTGAGATTCATATTAAATGCATTCCCACAAGCAGACATGCATAATTTCGCGCTTACACATGCTGCATGTGGACCTACAATATAAAAACCCCAATCTCAAATGAACATAAGCTCTGCAACTCTTGCCGACCTTCCCTGAATTTGCCATTTTTAACAGTATGGGTGGTCAGCCGCATACCAACCTATCAGTCAAGGAGTAATAGACAAGGAGTAAGGAGGATAACGGTTGAAAATAATAAGGTTGTGTAGAGTACATTCCAAGGATCACAATCATACATTTTTTAAGTAGTAAAAATAAAGATATCATTGATAATTTTGAAAAATAAAATGCGGAGAATTTTTAATCCTGTCAAAAATGCAGCGTGAACGGCTAGGGACGTTTGACGTCATTTTGACGACAAACGTCGCTAGCAAACTGACTCCCTGGGCCCGTTGACACCTAAACTCCGAAGATCTGACGTCATATCCGTCCAAATAAAAAAATGACCTGTTTTAGCGGAAATGGAAAATACGCAAATTTTAAAGAGCTATAAATGTGAAACGATCGCAACAGTGGCTGACGAAGCCCCTTTCAAATTTTAAGGAAAAAAAATCACCAGCAGAGGAAAGGAGCATCCCGCTGAGGACATTGTCAAACTTTTTGATGAGTACCTTTGCCGAACTGACAATCTCTCCCTCCTTGGTACACAAAAGGCATGGATCTACGATAACTACTTGGCATCAAAACTTTCGTGGCCATTTCTTGTCTATGACTTCTCTAAACAAAACCTAAATCAATTAGACTCGGAAGTGACCAGATCCCTGAAATCATGGTTTGGCCTGGCTCTCCCGGCTGACCCATCAACACTGTACAGATCTCACAATAACTTTGGACTAAATGTTAAGAAACCATCGACGTTTTATCAAAAGGCGAGAATAGCAAAACGATGTATCCTCAAAGACCCCAACATAGTGCCATTCAAGCCCTACCCAACACATCGCTATCAGATGACATGGAATCAAGACTCGACTTCTACAAATCATTCCAAGTTGGTACCCGGACTAATAGATCTGGACTGGGTATGGAAACAGCAAAGTCTGATAAAGCAATACTGAAAGGTTTTGCCCAGGAAGACATGGAGCAGGATTTCAAACTGCACGCTTTGAACTTAGACATGCAGAATGACTGGTTGACTGTGGGTGACTTCTGCATCCCCCCTGCATTGAAATGGAAATCCCTAATATACAACTGGTCCCCTGAACTGCTCAAGTTCTACCTAAATGCGTTCCAACTTACTCTGCCTGACCCGAGTAACCTAGTCCGATGGGAGTAATCTACAAACAAAGTAGCCCGTTGTGTAAGGAGTCCATAGGCATGGCCAAACATTTGCTATGTGGTTGCAAAATACTGCTTGATAGAGGCCAATATTCCTACCGCCATGATAAAGTCCTCGAAATCATCAGAGAGGCTATTAGCCTATCCATTGCACGAACCAGAAAAGGACTAACGAGTAATGGCTTCAAGAAGGTCAACTTTGTAAAAGCTGGAGCGAATAAACTGCCCAAAGATAGAACTAAACCATCCTCAATCTTGGGAGCAGCAAAGGACTGGCAATTGCTGATGGACACACATGAGAAGCATTACCAAATGCCTTCAGATATCTGTACCACGGCATACAGACCGGTAATACTCATATTCTCAAAGCATGTGATACTTGTCGAACTTACAGTCCCATGGGAAACCAACATACCAAAGGACCACAACTTCAAAGTTAACAAGTATTGCAACTTGGTTGACCGGATAGTGAGAAACGGATTTAAGACTGAACTCTTCGCCGTGGAAGTCGGAGCGACAGGGCTACCGGCGAAATCGCTCTACAGCCTCTTCAAGAATCTAGGCCTCCCAAGAGCGGCGCTCAGCTCATATATGGAGAGAGCCTCGAGAGCATCACTGGAGGCATCCTACAGGATATGGATAGGTAGAGAGAGGGAGGTCGAGGGCGGGACTGGTGGTTCTCCGCGTCCTAGTCATCGCAGACTAGCTGATGAGGGCTTAATGCGAGCCGAAACGTCATGCGCGCTAGGAGAACTATAGAGCGGCCGCTCACTAGTCCTGCCTCGTCTGACACCCTCCTCTATTGCCAATGGGCCCGGATATGTTCGGTGAAGCCATTGAAAGCTGAGTTTAACACCTTCCTACAAACTAAGCCACATATAAATTTTTTTGCTGATGAAGATGCATTTTTTAAAATATAGCCTACTAAATCTAAATCTAAATCTAAGTTGCAAAGATATGTATCATTTGAGATTCATATTAAATGCATTCCCACAAGCAGACACGCATAATTTCGCGCTCACACATGCCGCATGTGAACCTACAACATAAAAACCAAATCTCAAATGGACATACATCCTGCAACTCTTGCCGACCTTCCCTGAAACAGGGGTGACATTGGCAAAGTGAACCATTTTTTACAGTATGGGTGGTCAGCCTCATACCAACCTATAAGTCAAGGAATTTTGTGCTACCATTTTTATGCCTACCATTTTATAAAATAAAATAAAAAAGTTAAATTACCCTATTATTCGGTGTTAAAACACAAGATGGGCAGCGTTAGAACACAATATAAGGTTACACATTATTATCCAGTATTCTGATATGTTGGACAAGTCTGTGTTTGACAGGTCTAGCTGGCAGTTGAGTTCCACACTGTGCTTCAACGACCTAAGTTCATTTTGGGTATACTTTTATCATGTCAATGAAAAAAAAACACCTAATATTTAGTAATTGGTTGCCAAGAATCCTAGTCACATAGACCTGTGAGTTGCTTACGAAGAAAAAATTATACTTTTGAATTTTGCGACAAATGTTACTTCATACAAATTGTAAACCATGTTTTGAGACTATAACGTGTTTTTATAATACGTTACTTTACTTTACTTTTACTTTCTTCGGCTCATAAGCCTTGAAGGCTCAGGGCCTCCCGCACCACAATCCTCCAGGACTCTCTGTCTTGTGCAGCTTCCCTCCATGGTCCTCTCACTCCCAGAACTTCGGCATCGGCTTCAACGTTGTCTGCCCACCGCATCCTGGGACGTCCGAGTGGTCTAACACCTGAGGGGGCACCATCCAAGACTGTTCTGATGATCCTGGAGTCCTCTGCACGTGCTACATGTCCGGCCCACTGGAGTCTTCTTGATTTCATTACCGACACTAATAACACGTTTTTATAATACCTTTCTGAAAAAAATCTATGAACAGATTGAGCTGTTGACCTGGGGATTTCTGGGACGGGAGGACTCTACACTATGTGAGTGTGGAGCTCAGCAAACTATGGAGCACCTGCGGTGTTGTCTCTCCTGTCCGACAAGCTGCTCCATGGATGATCTCTTTGCGGGAAACCAAAGAGCTGTAGACATTGCTCATTACTGGGCCAATACGGTGTGAAGCTGACACAAAGAAGAAGATAATACCTTTTTTTTTTACATACTTTGATTATATCTGCTCCTGACAGTATAAGCTCTTCTACCATTTCTCCAGTCACCACATTGCCAGCCTGAAAAAATGAACCAATTTTTGGCATTAGCAACACTGAATTAAAATGAGTTCCGAACATTTAAGAACCGGGAATCCAAATGTTGGCATCTGGCTGGGTTAGTTCCAAATCTGACCGCCAGAGACAATGGTCTCTCATCAATGCAATACCGTTTGAATCTGATATTTCCTACATTTGGACTTTAAAATTTTTACACCTACACAAAATTAAATAAACAAGAATATCTTGTTTTAATGCAAGATAATACACATACTTAATTCGTTAAGTCTGCAAAATAATTGAATTTTACTTACGTTTAATCAAAACTAATTTCTTTTGCATAACTTTATACTTACGAATTTGACTAGACCAGGGGTCGGCAACCTGGAGAGTTCGTTCGAGAGCCGACCCCTGGACTAGACCACTGATTTGACATATTTCTGAGAACATTGTAATATAAAAGAATTCAGCCTTAAAAGCAATTTGATGAAGCTATTTCACAACCATAAATATCTTATTTGTGTCTATTTTTAATGATATTTTATGAAAAATAATGTATTTTTAGTTCTTTCTTGGACCTGCCGAGTGGTTGGCAAGTGTTGTAAGCTAGCGAAAGATCACATGGTTATTACCATGGCTGACATCACATAATTGAAGGATATTTTGAATGCTGGAGTGATGTTTTCCGGGGTAATAGCCGCGGGGGCCAAGAGGGCTGATCTTTCTAGTGTGTTTCGAATGGAACAACGTTGGTTCGATCCCCGCTTGGGTCACTTGACTTTAACTTTGACCCTGGTTCAACAGATGTTATTGGGTAATTATTATTTAATAATTCATTAATAATAAACAATAATGAATTATTAAATCTATATCTATCTATAATCTATAATCTAAGTTGCAAGCATATATTCATTTAAAGCTCTCAGATGTATGCCCACAAACAAACACGTGTAGTTCGCGCTTACAAACGCTGAATGTGTACTTACAAATAAAATCCAAACTCAAATGAACATAAGCCCTGCAACTCCTGCCGACATTCCCTGAAACAGGGGTGACATTGGCAAAGTGAACCATTTTTTACAGTATGGGTGGTCAGCCTCATACCAACCTATAAGTCAAGGAATACGAGTAATAAATGACATTTAAGTTTACAAAAAAAAAACAACAAAACCTTAAAAATAAATCTATACAAAAAAAGTCAAAAATTTCTTATGCAAAAAATGTAGCAAACTAATAAACCAACATTACAAATCAGCATTGCAGATTAGCCGCCACTTCTTCCTGTCCTTGCATACTTCTTTCATTTCATCCAGAGTCATAACCTTTTTCATACAAGCTCTCCTTTTATTATGACTCTGGATATTCCATTCACTCGCTATTTCGAAAATTTGGTCCATCCATACCTTTCTCGGTCTTCCTCTTCCACGACATCCATCTATTCTAGCAACATATACTTTCTTCGTCAATCTTTCATCACTCATTCTCTCCATGTGCCCGAACCATCTTAACATACTTCTTTTAATCTTCACTTTCACACTTTCCCTTACACCACATTCCTCTCTTACAAAATCATTCCTCACCCTGTCACTTCGTTTTTTCCCAATCATACTTCTTAGATAGTCCATTTCTACTGTATGGACTTTACTAATTTCCCTTTCACTCACCGTCCAGGCTTCACTTCCATACATCAAGGTGGGCACTAGTATACCACCGTGCACCGCCAATCTAACAATGATGATATTAATACCTGTTTCTGGCCAGGCAGAATAGGTTGGTGAATTGCATTCCTCTTCACAAATCTATTTTTTTTTTTAAAAATATAAAAATAAAAATAAAATATAAAAATCTGTTGCCGTGGTCTGTGGGAGCTGCAGCTTTCGGACGTTTCGCCCATTTCTACGATGGGCTTCTTCAGCGTGAAGTATGATGATGAAGATGATCTTGATGAGAACTGTGATGCAAGTGTGTGTACACTGAGGGCTTATATGTGCAAACTAAACACACTTTGAATGCGAGTTTGTTAATTCAGCAGCGACATCTGTGTATTCTTCGTATGTGAAACTATGGGGTCTATCAGCGAACCATCTTGCTTCTACAGCATGTGTTTGTCATTTTAAAAGCACCATCTATGAATTGCATTGCGAAGCTATGAAAATAAGAGAAATTACATGTATGACGTTTTCTACATTCCATCGCTCCCTGTATTATTGGTCTTCTTCCGTTTTTCGGCCAAGCGTTTTGATTTATGTGTATTTATGGCGTGGTTTTTCAATATTTTCCCTATTTTGTCTGTAACTGTCGATGGACATTCTATCGGGTGGATATTTTGTCCGTGGACATTGTATCGGTGGACATTTTGTCGCGTGGAGATTGTATCGGTGGACATTATGTCGGTGGACATTTTGTCGGGTGGACATTCTGTCGGGTGAACATTTTGTCCGTGGACATTGTATCGGTGGACATTATGTCGGTGGGACATTCTGTCAGGTGGACATTTTGTCGGGTGGACATTCTGTCGGGTGAGCATTTTGTCCATGGACATTGTATCGGTGGACATTATGTCGGTGAGACATATGTCAGTGGACATTCTTTTCGTGGACATTTTGTGGGTGGACATTTTGTCGGGGGACATGTTTGTCCGTGGATATTGTATCGGTGGACATTGTGTCGGTGGACATTCTGTCGGGTGGACATATTGTCCGTGAACATTGTATTTGTTTGGTATTTTGTATTTGCATTGGTGGGCATTATGTCGGTGGACATTTTGTCGCGGGGACATTTCGTCGCATGGACATTTTGTCACGTGGACATTTTGTGGGTGGACATTTTGTCGCGTGGACATTATGTCGGTGGGACATTATGTCATTCTTTCCGTGGACATTCTGTCGATAGACATTCTGTCGGTTGACATTCTGCCGTGGACATTGTATCAGTGGACATTGTGTCGGTGGACATTCTGTCGGGTGGACATTTTGTCCGTGGACATTGTATCAGTGGACATTATGTCGGTGAGACATATGTCAGTGGACATTCTTTCCGTGGACATTTTGTGGGTGGAAATTTTGTCGGGGGACATGTTTTTCCGTGGATATTGTATCGGTGGATTCTGTCGGGTGGACATTGTGTCCGTGACATTCTTTCCGTGTACATTTTGTCCGTGGACCTTGTGTTGATGCACATTCTGTTGGTGAACATTCTGTCTGTGGACATTTTGTCTTTGGACATTTTGGCGGGTGGAAATTTTATCGGGGGGACATTTTGTCCGTGTACATTATGACGGTGGACATTTTGTCGCGTGGACATTTTTTCATGTGGACATTTTGTTCGTGGACATTGTGTCTGTTAAAAATACTTTTTAACATAAGTCCATAATATCATAGATTATTCCAGAACCGCAGAAGGTAGCCACAATATGTACTTACATGTTTGTTATTTTAAAATAATTCGTTGAAAATGGTCAAACTTTCTTATCAGCATTGGCATACTAATGATTGTCAATAAAGAACGAATTTGCTGACAATGTAGGTCAATACACTGTGGCCCAATGCATAGAAATTTCTGGATTGATAATTATTAATCAGCTTTGATATATTAATGATTGAATTTGCTGACAAAGTAGGTCAATACACTGTATTTGTTGCCCAATGCATTGAAATTTCTGGATTTATAATTATTAATCAGCTTTGATTTATTAATGATTGAATTTGCTGACAAAGTAGGTCAATACACTGTATTTGTTGCCCAATGCATAGAAATTTCTGGATTATAATCTTTATAAGGAAAAAGTATGTACAACTTTGTAATATAAAAGGAGTAATGAATGACTCAATAAATCAGTAGCAGCTGACCATTGATCAACGGAGTTTTTATTCTCTTGAATCAGAGCTGGTGCTCCGGCACACAACTGGGCGAGTCTCGAGTAAGCCCTAGTTGGTGTCGTCAGAATCATTGGTCCTTCGAGCCGGATCAGAATCATTGATCCTTGGAACCCGTGATAGGAACCACGGAGGGCACCCAGCCTTGGCCGAGGAAGCAGTGGCCAATTAGCAGCGGGGAAGCTGCTAAAGTTTCAAAGAGAATCAATCTGCGCTGGAGATGCAGAAATTGAGAAGCTGCCGGGGTGCAAACACGGAGAAGCTGCCGGGGTGCAGAAACTGGAGAAGCTGCCTGGGTGCAGAAATGAAGAAGCTGCCGGGGTGCAGAATTAAGAAGCTGCCGGGGTGCAGAAATTGAGAAGCTGCCGGGGTGCAGAAATTAAGAAGCTGCCGGGGTGCAGAAATTGAGAAGCTGCCGGGGTGCAGAAATTAAGACACTGCCGGGGTGCAGAAATTGAGAAGCTGCCGGGGTGCAGAAATTAAGAAGCTGCCGGGGTGCAGAAATTGAGAAGCTGCCGGGGTGCAGAAATTGAGAAGCTGCTGGGGTGCAGAAATTAAGAAGCTGCCGGGGTGCAGAAATTGAGAAGCTGCCGGGGTGCAGAAATTGAGAAGCTGCCGGGGTGCAGACACTGAGAAGCTGCCGGGGTGCAGAAATTGAGAAGCTGCCGGGGTGCAGAAATTGAGAAGCTGCCGGGGTGCAAAAATTAAGAAGCTGCCGGGGTGCAGAAATTGAGAAGCTGCCGTGGTGCAGAAATTAAGAAGCTGCCGGGGTGCAGAAATTGAGAAGCTGCCGGGGTGCAGAAATTAAGAAGCTGCCGGGGTGCAGAAATTGAGAAGCTGCCGGGGTGCAGAAATTGAGAAGCTGCTGGGGTGCAGAAATTAAGAAGCTGCCGGGGTGCAGAAATTGAGAAGCTGCCGGGGTGCAGAAATTGAGAAGCTGCCGGGGTGCAGAAATTGAGAAGCTGCCGGGGTGCAGACACTGAGAAGCTGCCGGGGTGCAGAAATTGAGAAGCTGCCGGGGTGCAGAAATTGAGAAGCTGCCGGGGTGCAGAAATTAAGAAGCTGCCGGGGTGCAGAAATGGAGAAGCTGCCGGGGTGCTGAAATGGAGAAGCTGCTGGGGTGCAGAAATTGAGAAGCTGCCGGGGTGCAGAAATTGAGAAGCTGCCGGGGTGCAGAAATTGAGAAGCTGCCGGGGTGCAGAAATGGAGAAACTGCCGGGGTGCAGAAATGGAGAAGCTGCTGGGGTGCAGAAATTGAGAAACTGCCGGGGTGCAGAAATTGAGAAACTGCCGGGGTGCAGAAATTGAGAAACTGCCGGGGTGCAGAAATGGAGAAGCTGCCGGGGTGCAGAAATTGAGAAGCTGCCGGGGTGCAGAAATTGAGAAGCTGCCGGGGTGCAGAAATTGAGAAGCTGCTTGGGTGCTGAAATGAAGAAGCTGCCGGGGTGCAGAAATTGAGAAGCTGCTGGGGTGCAGAAATTTGAGAAGCTGCCGGGGTGCAGAAATTGAGAAGCTGCCGGGGTGCAGAAATTGAGAAACTGCCGGGGTGCATACATGGAGAAGCTGCCGGGGTGCAAAAATTAAGAAGCTGCCGGGGTGCAGAAATTGAGAAGCTGCCGGGGTTCAGAAATTGAGAAGCTGCCGGGGTGCAGAAATTGAGAAGCTGTCGGGGTGCAGAAATTGAGAAGCTGCCGGGGTGCAGAAATGGAGAAACTGCCGGGGTGCAGAAATGGAGAAGCTGCTGGGGTGCAGAAATTGAGAAACTGCCGGGGTGCAGAAATTGAGAAACTGCCGGGGTGCAGAAATTGAGAAGCTGCCGGGGTGCAGAAATTGAGAAGCTGCTTGGGTGCAGAAATGAAGAAGCTGCCGGGGTGCAGAAATTGAGAAGCTGCTGGGGTGCAGAAATTTGAGAAGCTGCCGGGGTGCAGAAATTGAGAAGCTGCCGGGGTGCAGAAATTGAGAAACTGCCGGGGTGCATACATGGAGAAGCTGCCGGGGTGCAAAAATTAAGAAGCTGCCGGGGTGCAGAAATTGAGAAGCTGCCGGGGTTCAGAAATTGAGAAGCTGCCGGGGTGCAGAAATTGAGAAGCTGCCGGGGTGCAGAAATTGAGAAGCTGCCGGGGTGCAGAAATGGAGAAACTGCCGGGGTGCAGAAATGGAGAAGCTGCTGGGGTGCAGAAATTGAGAAACTGCCGGGGTGCAGAAATTGAGAAACTGCCGGGGTGCGGAAATTGAGAAACTTCCGGGGTGCAGAAATGGAGAAGCTGCCGGGGTGCAGAAATTGAGAAGCTGCCGGGGTGCAGAAATTGAGAAGCTGCCGGGGTGCAGAAATTGAGAAGCTGCTTGGGTGCAGAAATGAAGAAGCTGCCGGGGTGCAGAAATTGAAAGGCTGCTGGGGTGCAGAAATTTGAGAAGCTGCCAGGGTGCAGAAATTGAGAAGCTGCCGGGGTGCAGAAATTGAGAAACTGCCGGGGTGCATACATGGAGAAGCTGCCGGGGTGCAAAAATTAAGAAGCTGCCGGGGTGCAGAAATTGAGAAGCTGCCGGGGTTCAGAAATTGAGAAGCTGCCGGGGTGCAGAAATTGAGAAGCTGCCGGGGTGCAGAAATTGAGAAGCTGCCGGGGTGCAGAAATTGAGAAGCTGCCGGGGTGCAGAAATTGAGAAGCTGCCGGGGTGCAGAAATTGAGAAGCTGCCGGGGTGCAGAAATTAAGAAGCTGCCGGGGTGCAGAAATTGAGAAGCTGCCGGGGAGCAGAAATTGAGAAGCTGCCGGGGTGCAGAAATTGAGAAGCTGCCGGGGTGCAGAAATTGAGAATCTGCCGGGGTGCAGAAATGGAGAATCTGCCGGGGTGCAGAAATTAAGAAGCTGCCGGGGTGCAGAAAAGGGAGAAGCTGCCGGGGTGCAGAAATTGAGAAGCTGCCGGGGTGCAGAAATTGAGAAGCTGACGGGGTGCAGAAATTGAGAAGCTGCCGGGGTGCAGAAATTGAGAAGCTGCCGGGGTGCAGAAAATGAAGATGCTGCCACAGATGCAGATGAAGATGCTGCCACAGATGCAGATGCTGCAACAGATGCAGATGAAGATGCTGCCACAGATGCAGATGGAGATGCTGCCACAGATGCAGATGAAGATGCTGCCACAGATGCAGATGGAGAAGCTGCCACAGATGCAGAAGAAGATGCTGACACAGATGCAAAAGAAGATTCTGCCACAGATGCAGAAGAAGATGCTGCCACAGATGCAGATGAGGAAACTGCCGGAGATGCAGATGAAGAAACTGCCGGAGGAGCAGTGGACTTACAACCCACTAGCTGAAGAAGAACTTGGGGCAGTGGAATTACAGGCCACTAGCTGAAGAAGAACTTGGAGCAGTGGACTAACAACCCACTAGCTGAAGAAGAACTTGGAGCAGTGGACTTACAACCCACTAGCTGAAGAAGAACTTGGGGCAGTGGACTTACAACCCACTAGCTGAAGAAGAACTTGGGGCAGTGGACTTACAACTCACTAGCTGAAGAAGAACTTGGGGCAGTGGACTTACAACCCACTGGCTGAAGAAGAACTTGGAGCAGTGGACTTACAACCCACTAGCTGAAGAAGAACTTGGAGCAGTGGACTTACAACCCACTAGCTGAAGAAGAACTTGGGGCAGTGGACTTACAACCCACTAGCTGAAGAAGAACTTGGAGCAGTGGATTTACAACCCACTAGCTGAAGAAGAACTCGAGGCAGTGGACTTACAACCCACTCGCTAAAGAAATAGTCGGGCAATGGATTTTCGACAACGCACGCAGAGTATCACATAACGTTGACCACGCTCACTACCGTAAATGGCACCGATGCAAAAATAAATCTGAATGGGAAAATTAATCAAGTGATAATAAATTGCAATTCAGCAATGTGAAGTAACAAGTGAATTATGCAGTGGTTAGAAGTGTCATAATAAGCAATCATTACGTAAAGTAAAAAATATCTAAGTATTTGTTCTCCGTGGGAGTTCCAGAATGTTAAAAATACTTTTTAACATAAGTTCATAATATCATAGATTATTCCAGAACCGCAGAAGGTAGCCACATTATGTACTTACATGTTTGTTATTTTAAAATAATTCGTTGAAAATGGTCAAACTTTCTTATCAGTAGGGCCCGGATTAATATGTAAATACATATTTTTTATTTCAATAGTTTCCATTAATTATTTAGTTTTCTACATAGATTATGATGTTTTGAGCTGGAAAATGCAGATTTTATTTTCCATATTTTTCCATATTTCTAGGTTAAGACCATATTTGCACACGAAAATCACATTAGTCCATATTTTCAATGTTCGGTACTTAAACTAGAGAGAACGGAATAATTTTTGCTTTCATAGCGCTTCGGAAATAATTAGTTCGCGGTTTGGCGCGGCAAATACTGAAAACAACGAGTAAAAAATGAACGAATCGTTTCGCCGTTCACTGCTCGGCCGGGCGTTCGCCCGAAGGCCGAACGTCAGCTCGTCGTCAGCCAGTCACAACTTGTTAATCGTCGCGCGTACTCGTGTCGCCTGCTTGTGTCGCGCACATTGAATTTCTTTGTCTTGCGTCGTGATTTAAGTATTCTCCTGCATATTATTATATCCGAATTATTTAACTGTGCCCATTGAAATAATGCCCAAGGACAAACAACCTTTGCGGTTTAAATTAGGAAAATATATTGAAGATTTCCCAAACCAGTCTCTGAGTACAGATGGTAATGTACTGTTTTGTAATGCTTGCGAAAAATCCGTTTCGACTGAGCAGCGTTTCTTAATATCACAGCATGTATCTACCACAAAACATAAGATGAATATCTCAAGGAAAAGCAAATTCAAACAACAATTTTTTTCTGAAGCAATAGCCAGCGGTTCTCAAAGTGATACTTTCTCGAAAGATTTGTGTCATGCCATGATGAGTGAAGATATACCTCTGTGGAAAGTAAACAATCCTGTATTGAAAAGCTTTCTTGAAAAGTACTCAGGCAAATCTATTCCCGACGAATCCACATTTCGGAAAAAAATCGTAAATGATATTTACGAGGATTGCTTGGCATCGATTCGAGAAGAAATTCAGGACGGACCTATATGGGTTGCAATTGACGAGACGACGGACGCCATGGGCCGGTGCATAGGAAATGTGATTATTGGGCTCCTAGTGGAAGAAAAATCCAGCAAATCTTTTTTGATAGCATGCGAAGAACTTCCTAAATGCAACCATCAAACATCAGCCAAGCTGTTCAACGATGCAATGAGTGTTTTGTGGTCCGATGGTGTTAAACATGAACAAGTTTTCTTGCTACTGACCGATGCTGCTCCTTACATGGTCAATGCCGGAGATGCCCTTAAAGTGTTGTATCCTAAAATGATTCACGTAACATGCTTGGCACATGGAATTAATAGACTAGCCGAATGCGTGAGATTCCAGTTTAAAAATGTTGATAGTTTGGTATCAAATGTAAAGAAAATCTTTTTGAAAGCACCAAGTCGGATTTTAAAATTGAAAGAAATGCATCCAGACATACCTTTGCCACCAGAACCTGTGCTGACGCGTTGGGGTACGTGGTTAGCAGCGGTTGAGTACTACTGCGAGTATTATACTGAGATTAAAACGATTGTTTTTGAATTAGAAGATGAATCCGCTAGTATTTTAAATGCAAAAGAACTTTTCGAAAATGAAACTCTTCGAAATGATCTAATCTACATAAGAAGCAATTTTTGTTTTCTGTCACATCAGATCAAAGCACTGGAAAATCCATCAACATCATTAAAAGAAAATGTTAAGATCATTAAAACAATTGAAACCACAATTATGGAGGCGGAAGGCCCTGTTGCTGAATTGGTAAAAAACAAAATAAAGTCTGTACTTGAAAAAAATAAAGGGTATACAACGCTACAAAAAATTAACATGCTAAATGGAACAGCAGCTGGCAATCCAGAGGAGGCATATTCACCCTCAGAGTTGTGCAAATTTAAGTTTGCCCCAATCACATCCTGTGATGTTGAAAGGTCTTTCAGTCAGTATAAGGCGATGTTTCGAAAAAACAGACAAGGTTTTAATTTTGAAAATTTAAAGAAACATGTTATTGTGTACTGCAGCGTTTTTCAACCTGTGGGTCGCGACCCCCTGGGGGGTCGCGGAGCCTCTGTAGGGGGGTCGCGAGAGATCGAGAAAACTTCAGATTTTTATACAACATAAAATTTGTGAGACTTAAATAAAAAGTCGATAAGAGTTAAAATTATTATATTAAATTAAATATATTTAAAAAAGGGTTGGGGGGTCGCGAAATTTTTTTTGATACTAGGGGGGTCGTGTCATGAAAAAGGTTGAAAAACACTGGTGTACTGCAACAACTCGACTAAAAAGATAGACGCAGAGTAAATATAAGGCACTTTAAGTTCTTTGATTTTATATTTTATGTTCTTTGATGTTAAAATAAAGGGTTTTGTACTGGGTAACAGTTGTTTTTTATTCCATATTTTTCCATATTTCAGTTTTTTATATCCATATTATATTTACATATTTCGTGATTTTTGATACATATTAATCCGGGCCCTACTTATCAGCATTGGCATACTAATGATTGTCAATAAAGAACGAATTTGCTGACAATGTAGGTCAATACACTGTGGCCCAATGCATAGAAATTTCTGGATTGATAATTATTAATCAGCTTTGATATATTAATGATTGAATTTGCTGACAAAGTAGGTCA
Source organism: Agapetus fuscipes (assembly GCA_951799405.1). Lineage (NCBI taxonomy): Eukaryota > Metazoa > Arthropoda > Insecta > Trichoptera > Glossosomatidae > Agapetus > Agapetus fuscipes. Next base: position 12,008,616 of record OX637333.1, on the reverse strand, counting down.
ATACACTGTATTTGTTGCCCAATGCATAGAAATTTCTGGATTTATAATTATTAATCAGCTTTGATATATTAATGATTGAATTTGCTGACAAAGTAGGTCAATACACTGTATTTGTTGCCCAATGCATAGAAATTTCTGGATTATAATCTTTATAAGGAAAAAGTATGTACAACTTTGTAATATAAAAGGAGTAATGAATGACTCAATAAATCAGTAGCAGCTGACCATTGATCATCGGAGTTTTATTCCCTTGAATCAGAGCTGGTGCTCCGGCACACAACTGGGCGAGTCTCGAGTAAGACCTAGTTGGTGTCGTCAGAAACAGTGTCGATGGACATGATGGACATTCTGTTGGTGGACATTCTGTCGGTGGACATTTTGTCGGTGGATATTTTGTCAGGTGGAAATTTTGTCGGGGGGACACTTTGTCCGTGTAAATTATGTCGGTGGACATTCTGTCGGGTGGACATTTTGTCGCGTGCACATTGTATCGGTGGACATTTTGTCGGTGGACATTTTGTCGGGTGGACATTCTGTCGGGTGAGCATTTTGTCCGTGGACCTTGTATCGGTGGACATTATGTCGGTGAGACATATGTCAGTGGACATTCTTTCCGTGGATATTTTGTGGGTGGAAATTTTGTCGGGGGACATGTTTTTCCGTGGATATTGTATCGGTGGACATTGTGTCGGTGGACATTCTGTCGGGTGGACATTGTTTCCGTGGACATTGTATTTGTTTGGTATTTTGTATTTGCATTGGTGGGCATTATGTCGGTGGACATTTTGTCGCGGGGACATTGTATCGGTGGACATTAAGTCGGTGGACATTTTGTCGGGTGGACATTCTGTCGGGTGAACATTTTGTCCGTGGACATTGTATCGGTGGACATTATGTCGGTGGACATTTTGTCGCGTGGACATTTTGTCGCGTGGACATTTTGTCACGTGGACATTTTGTCCGTGGACCTTGTGTTAATGCACATTCTGTTGGTGAACATTCTGTCTGTGGACATTTTGTCTTTTGACATTTTGGCGGGTGGAAATTTTATCGGGGGGACATTTTGTCCGTGTACATTATGACGGTGGACATTTTGTCACGTGGACATTTTTTCACGTGGACATTTTGTCCGTGAACATTGTGTCGATGGACATTCTGTTGGTGGACATTCTGTCGGTGGACATTTTGTCGGTGGATATTTTGTCAGGTGGAAATTTTGTCGGGGGGACATTTTGTCCGTGTAAATTATGTCGGTGGACATTCTGTCAATGTACATTTTGTCGTCGCACCGATTAATTTTACTCGTCCCGTAACCATATACAAGTTATATTTTGATTTTTAATAATTAAATATGAAAATCTTTTTTGTTTTTATTATTTATTCGTACCCTGAATCGGCTCTGGTAATCAGTTGTTGCCGTGGGCGATCTGTGACCGTTTTCTTCGTAAAAGTTCTGTACACGCATATATGGTTTTTAACCGATGTTATATGATTAGTTCAAACCAATGCCACCAAAATCCATTAGTGTACAGAACTTTATTTCCATTCGTTCCATAGCACCCATTGGTACATCGTGTCGGCAGAGCAAGACAAAGATATACTTTCTTCGCACACAATGTTAAAAAACATCTGTCAGATGGACAATAAAGTATTCAACACAAGCGTGCCCGGCTCAAGATGCAAAAAAAAATTTTTTGTGTACTACAAGTGTAGACACTGTGTGACCAATCATTGAATTTGTCATTTGACCCTTCTAGAGTTGGCTCCGTTTTTCGTCGTTTGTTTTGTATGGAACACGTAGTCTATTTATTAATATGTCAATGGTTCTATAGATTGAAAGCTGATATAAAATTTTGAAAATGAAACTTTTTCCAATGATAAGAGATAATGTAGGCCACACTTGAAAGGCGAGTATCCCACCAGAGTATCCATTCAACTGAATAAGTAAAGATTCCTTGTTTTAAGATATCACAGAAAGAAGATTTTAATGTATATTTTTTCTTCTAAACCTAGATCAACGCCATCTATGTATTTTATGTTGAAAAATGATTTAAGTGTGCATTTATGATTTTTGGTTTTTCTGTTGTAAAAGGCATTCTATGATTGTTTGTTTATTGTATGCCGTTTAAATAAAGGAATATGTAAACGGAGCTCACAATGATGGTGTGTGTTGGGAAGGCGGCCCGCACCTTCCTCAGATACTCCACAAAGTGCTGCGAGTAGCCGTTGGCCACGTCCAGGCAGATAAAGGTGATGCCCGTGACCGCGTTCAGGATGTCAGATAGTCTCTCAAAGTCACCTTGGCCCGTGCCCGAACTGGCGGCTGAAACACAAAATATTTCACTGATCATCTGCATCCTGTAATGTTTAACACAATGTGCAGCTTAGTTGCAATGTTGGAGGACGGCTGAAGGGAAGGGGAGTTGGAAATGCGATGCACGGAAGTCCAAGGAAAGTTATGAGCCATTGTAGAGAGAAGTATTATTCTGATGATTTCCATCGGTCCATGGAATGAAGCTGACCACCCACACTCTAAAAAATAGTTCACTTTGTCAATGTCAGCCCTATTTCAGGGAAGGTCGGAAAGGTTCGGTTGCAGGGTTTATAATCATTTTAGATTGAGACTTTCATTTATATAAGCACATGCACAATTTGTAAGCAGAAATTTCCACGTGTCTACTTCTGGGCATGCATTATTTATGAATCTGAAATGATAATATATCCTTGCAAATTAGATTATTGAAAATAAAAAATAAAAAGAACTTGATTACTGCGAGTATATTAAGATTCAACAACTGATTTCCTTAACAATCCGTTTGTTATATTTATATTATTAAGTTGTTATATATGTATTATTATATTGTTATATTATTGTATAATATTGTAATTATAATATGTGTCATTTCCTTATTGTACCTATTTGTCGTACCTAAATCATTATTTTTATTTTTATTTCTCTATGGTTTTTGTCTTGTCAATTTTTGTAATTTAGTATCCTCTTGACAATGACGTGAATAAGTCGAAAGTACTTGAGGTGGAATTAAATACTCAATTTGTGAAAATAAAACTCTGTGTTTTTTTTAATTTTATAATTTCTTATAATCCGTTTACATCTTCAGGTGGCTAAATAATTTCTTAATGATTCAGAATCAATCGTTGGGAGTGTTATCGTGTGGGGTACGAGTGTGTGTGAGGGAAAACGGGATGCAGGACGGCCATGTGCCGAGTTAGTATCATGTGGATCATTTCTTAGGAATTACTTCCTCAGGCCAATCATGTCAGTCCTGGTTTAAGAGCCTCCGCACACTTGACGACTTGTCGTCTAGTGTGAGGCTGTGTCGGCGACAGTCGCCGCGACTAGTGGGTGGCACGACTGTCGTAGCAACAATTAGCGAGCGGGCACGATATTATAGATATCCCGCAGCTAGTCGCCGAGTCACGACGACTCAGACGCCAAGCTCTGCACACTTGGCGTCTGAGTCGAACAAAATGTATGAAAACTGTCGGGCGCAGCCTGTCGCCACGACAAGTCGTTGAACTGTCGCTGTCGCCTGTCGTCAAGTGTGCGCCTAGCCTTAGTGCTTGAAAGTATATTTCCCAGTTTATTGGTGGTGTAGAAGACGGTTTTTATTGTATCTGAAAGAAGTTTAGTGATTTTGGTGGAAATGTCACCTGGAAAAGGATTTTGATTGCATGGTCGACTCTGGTTGTCGTTAATGTTGTAAGAGTGGTGGATGTACTGTCTGTACAGTACGGTTTCAGTGCAGGGTTTGTTAAAGTTTGTCAATCATTTAAGTTTTGTATCCGTTATTCTGGGTGATTTGATTGATTGTGTTGAGTTCGGTCCTGTAATAATTATTCGTCCGTGGTGTTGTATAGAGTTTGTTAATCATGACAAGGAAACCTGACATTTTATGAGATATTGGGTGCATTGAAGAAGGGTGGATATTGGTGTCAGTGCAGGTTGGTTTCCTGTAGATGGAATATTGAATGAGGATGTTATTTAATTTCAGGGAGTAATTGAGAAAGTTAAGTGTGTTGTCGGAGTTGTGCTTTAAGGTAAATTTAATGTTGGGGTGTAGTTTATTTAGATTGTCTAAAAGTGAGTAGAAGTGAGATTACAAGTAGCATTTTTCCATAAAAACATTAAACATTCTAATCATTTCTCCTTTTACATTATCATCTAGAGTAGACATATCTAGTAATTCTGACAAAATAACTCTACTTTCTCTAAATGCTACAAGTAGCATTTTTCCATACAAACATTAAACATTCTAATCATTTCTCCTTTTACATTATCATCTAGAGTAGACATATCTAGTAATTCTGACAAAATAACTCTACTTTCATCAACTAGCACATTGGTGAATAAATTTATAATATCAATAAATTTATAATGTCGAGATGCTAGACTTGATCTAATCTAATCTAATCTAATCTAAGGTGCAAGGATATGTTACATTGGAGATTCACATTACATGCATTCTCACAACCAGACACGTACAAGTTCGCGCTTGCACATGCCTCATGTGAACCTACAACTTAAAAACCAAATCTCAAATGGACATACACCCTGCAACTCTTGCCGTCCTTCCCTGAGACAGGGGTGACACTGGCAAAGTGAACCATTTTTACAGCATGGGTGGTCAGCCGCATACCAACCTATAAGTCAAGGAACTTGATGATTGTGGATTAATGATAGGAGAGAGCAAAGTGAGTGTTCTACTGTATGCGGATGATGCAGTTCTTGTATCTGATTCAGCAGTAGAATTACAAACAATGCTCTCTAGATTGAACGAAGCTCTGATGGGTAATTATTTGAAGTTGAATACAAGTAAGACGAAAGTTTTGATGTTTGAAAGAAATGAAGAAAATACGAACTATGAATTTAGAATAAATGGAATGAACGTTGATGTGGTAAATGAGTTTGTATACCTGGGAAGTAAGTTTGAAAAATATGGAAGAATGACAGGTGAACTTGAAAGAAGAATAACGAAGGGCAGGTGTGTACTCGGTGCCACAGCTTGTATCGCCAAAAATTAAAACATATCCAAAAATGCTCGATTGGCGGTACACAGTGGCATACTTTTACCCACCTTGATGTACGGAAGTGAAGCCTGGACGGTGAATGAAAGTGAAATTAGTAAGGTCCATACTGTTGAAATGGACTTTCTAAGAAGTATGATTGGGAAAAAACGGAGTGACAGGGTGAGGAATGATTTTGTTAAGAGAAGAATGTAGTGCAAGAGAAAGTGTGAAAGTGAAGATTAAAAGAAGTTTGACACAATCTTAAAATTTTAAAAAGTCCGGTCGATAGCTCAGTTGGTAAGTCCGGTCGATAGCTCAGTTGGTAAAGTGCTTGCATTCTACCCCGTAAGCTCGGGTTCGAATCCCACCGAGGAGGGTGTCAGAAATGATTTCCTATTTCGGTGTCTATTTCAAACCCCATAATAAAAATACCGGCAAGGTTTACTCAGCCTTCACAAGAAATGAGTACCAGCCCCCTCGGGAGCTGGGAAACCCCCACTTCAACTGAAGTGGTTGGCGTAAGGCCGGCCCCCTTACCTGTAAAAATAAATAGGTTCAACTCGCCACATGCGACCCCTTCGGGGATAACGCGGCAATAAGTTACACTATATGTGTAGCTTAGTTGAATGTGGCACTATAAAGTTTTTGTAATAACTCAGGAACTATTTTATGTACGCCGCTGGTTTTTATGTTGTAAATCCACATGCGGCAAGTGTAAGCGAGAACTTATACGTGTCTGCTTCTGGGAATGCATGTAATATTAATTATAAATGTAGCATATCTTTGCAGCTTAGATTACATATAATAGATTCGGAGCAACTCCAGATATTTTTTATTGAAGATGCTGCAATAGTATTCAACAGAAGCACCAAATGCAATCAGTAGCATCTGAAGTAAAAATAGCCATGACGATTGCTGAGTTACAATAGAAGTGGCATTCCAAATGAAGAGTACAGTACTGTGGTCAGGCTTACCCATGTTTTTCAGGCAGTCAGGATGCTCTTCGGAGAACTTTTTCCATTCATCAAGAGTGTAATACTTGTGAATCGTTGTGAACAGCCCGTGCTTTAAACATAAAATTAATAGATCATTTTATATCACAGACTACTTCATACAATAAAGCCGAATCAAAAGACAGGTGAAAAAATTGTAACATTATTCCACTGATTGGTAAGTAAATAACAAAGAATACTATTTTTTGGCTGTTATGTCTTAGAATTAGTCTGGAACCTTCCAAAACCATTAAGACTGCATCATCCAAATTTTCCAGCGCGATTTCGCATACCTAAGCTGTGCCGTGACCTAGATTGTGCGGACACACACACATTGACGCACACAGCCAAATCTAAGCCGCGAGGAATGTCAAAACCAGGAAAATCATTAATATTCTTTTGACAATTTGCAGGGGTTTTTATTATTACTACTGAATATAAATTATGTTAAGCATTTTTATTCTGGTTTACCTATTTCATTTGAAGAATACGGCTCCAGCATATAGCAAGTACTCACACACTAAATACTTTATACAGTACCTACATGGCAGCGCGTGGAACCTAAATACATTTTTGTTTTTACAAGAAACATACTTTAGTAGGTAGAGGAAGACCGAGAAAAGTATGGATGGATCAAATCTCTGCAATAGCGAATGAATGGGATATCCAGTCATAATAAAAGGAGGACTTGTATGAAAAAGGTTATGACTTTGGATGAAATGAAAGAAGTATGCAAGGACAGGAAGAAGTGGCGGCTAATCTGCAATGTTGATTTCTAATGTTGATTTTTAATTTGCAACATTTTTTGCATAGGAATTTTTACTCGTATTTAAATGTAATTTATTATTCGTATTCCTTGACTTATAGGTTGGTATGAGGCTGACCACCCATCCTGTAAAAAATGGTTCACTTTGCCAATGTCACCCCTGTGTCAGGGAAGGTCGGCAAAAGTTGTGGGGCTTATCTTTATTTGAGGTTTGGATTTTATTTGTAAGTACACATTCAGCATTTGTAAGCGCGAACTACATGTGTTGGTTTGTGGGCATACAAACCAACTGAAAGCTTTAAATGAATATATCCTTGCAACTTAGATTATAGATTATAGATACTTTGATAAAGCTAACATATTTTGTAAAATAAGAAGATTTCACAATGTTTCTTGACTTATAGGCTGGTAAGAGGTTGACCCCCCATGCTGTAAAACCTTGGTTCTCATTTGGCAATTCCATCATGGTTCCCAATCAATAATATTGAAAGTTTTAAATAAAAAAATATTATTAATTGATGAGGCATTCACTTTGTAACCTTTCATTAAGTTGTTGACATAAGGCCGACCCCTTACCTGTAAAAATAAATAGGTTCCACTCGCCACATGCTGAACCCTTCGGGGATAACGCGGCAATAAGTTACACTATATGTGCAGCTTAGATGCGTTTTAATAGATTTAAGAAAATAAATTTACCTATGCGGTATTTATTTAAGCATATAAATATATTCATATTAAATGCATGTGTACAGGCAAACACGTGTAAGTTCGCGCCTATAAATGCTGCATTTTTACCTACAAACTAAAATCCAAAATTAAAATGAATATAAGCTATGCAACTCTTTCCTACCTTAGCTGAAACGGGGGTGACATTGGCAAAGTGAACCATTTTTTATGTGTTTTATATTTCCGTATTTACCTCAGTTATAACGGTATATTTATATTTTAGATAGGTACATATTTTGTTTTTATAATCTTATATTTTCTAAAAAATATTTTTTTTTTTTTTTTAAACAAATTTGAATAAAAAATATTTGTTCTTTCGGCCGGAGAATAAGTCGGCATTTTTTTTTTATAAATTTAACCGTCCTCTCGCTTCTGTGTCTGTAGCTCAACTGAATTAAACTACCCTCAGCGTATCATTTTAAAGACCGTTTTTTTTCCCATACAAAATGAATATGGGGGGATTTTGATGTTTTTTCTTTTTATTTTATTTAATAACATTGACATGCATTATCAGAAAAAAATGCCACCGATTTTGAGTATGATTACTAAACTTCCCGTTTATATATATTTTTTACATATGTTTTTTTTTATAAAGTTCAAGTAATTCGTTAAACGCACATAGCATTATTTTGCAATATTTCATAATTTTGTGTTCATTTTGACAGAATTCAAATAACTTGTATTATTTTTGGAAACCAGTAATCTGTAAATTATACATTTTCTTATTTTATGTTGACAGTAACAAATTCATAAAATAAATTATACATAATTGAGATTTAAAACCCAGAACATCGTTTTGGACTTTTTTTCTCTATAGGCTCTTAACCCCTGGAGTGCAAGTGATTTTCTGGCATAGCAGTATTTCATGCGATTTTTGATCTTATTGCTGTGTAAAAACTAAAGAAAAATGAAAAAAATCACATTTAGTACTATGAGTGCGGATCCACGTTCCGGCACTTGAGAGGTTAAAAGATTCAAGTAGGTACCATCCAAATAAGGTTTATTAGCAATCATATTATTGATATTTATAATTTCAAAAGTTTATATACCTATACACGGCTTACACTGAACGTTGATGACAGCTAAAGGAGGTATTTTATGGCTTTAGGGCCTTTAAACTGCTTTTATCAATGTTTATTACTTTTTATTTCTTAAAAAAAATACTTCTTAAATTTTAGCAACTGAGCTCATTTAACGTTGAACTATCAAAAGGGATGTTATACAGATGACGACATTCGTTCCGATTTTCCCCACATTCAGTACAAGCCGCTTATCTATAAATAATCTATAATCTAAGTTGTAAGGATATATTCATTCAAAGCTCTCAGCTAGATGTATGCCCACAAACAAACACGTGTAGTTTGCGCTTACAAATGCTGATTGTGTACTTACAAATAAAATCCAAACCTCAAATGAACATAAGCCCTGCAACTCTTGCCGACATTCCCTGAAACAGGGGTGACATTGGCAAAGTGAACCATTTTTTACAGTATGGGTGGTCGCAACTAATTACCATATGCAGTCATATGCAGTAATTAATATCTTTGGTATATTGTCATGGCACTTTACATTTTGTCTATGGATTTGTATTGCCGGGTTGGCAGTAGGAAAATGTCAGTCCATCTTAGCCTTGTACATTATAAAAAGAGAAAACCTATTAAAATAGGTTTTCAGGTTGGTATGCGGCTGACCACCCATACTGTGAAAAAATGGTTCACTTTGCCAATGTCACCCCTGTCTCAGGGAAGGACGGCAAGAGTTGCAGGGCTTATGTTCATTTGAGATGGGTTCTTATAATGTAGGTCCACATGCGGCATGTGTTAGCGCGAAATTATACATGTCTGCTTGTGGGAATGCACTTAATGTGAATCTTAAATGATATATATCCTTGCAGCTTAGATTAGATTAGATTAGATTGATTCACACAGTTTTTGTACTACAAGCCCTTGTTTAACTCTGAACAAGCATGACAAATAATAAAGGATGATTATAGATTCATTATTGCGTTATTACCTTGGACAATGATTCGGCCATTTCAAATGTTCCAACAGTGTCCATGTTGCTGGCCATGACGGGTATACCTTTGTAAGTCTGTTTCGAGTTCCTAAATGTTATTTCTCTGAACAAGTCCACCTGATACAAAAACAAACAAATAGTTTCAGAATATTTCAAATTTGGGGAATATTTGGGATGACATTCGGTCAGGCTTAAGATAGTACAGAGCGTCATAATTTCAATACAATATTTTGTAGGTTGTTGGAGAAGATACTAAAGAACAGTGCGGTCCATACAGTTTTTTTTGCCAAATGTATGGGCGACAGTGCTATGAACTACATAGAAAAAATCCCGGATTATTGGGAATCCATTTTTTATTTACTATGGGTGACGTCACATAGCCGAGGAATATTTTGGATGTTTGGAGTCCATTAAGAATATTAAGAGCAGTATTTTTTTAAACTTTTAATTTTGTTATAATAATATCAAGATGTTGATGTGTTCCAATCAATAATAGTCAGCAGACTGCATTGGCTGGGTCACGTTACGGGAACAGACCATCAGAGCCTGGAAAAGAAAGTTGTGATGATGGACTCAGAGGACAATGAAAAAACCTACATCAAGATGGCTCGATGGAATGATGGCAGACTGCTGAGCGATGTGAGTATGGGACTGAAGGAAAAATGTTGGACAAGCGGCGGTGTTGGCATTTGATCAAGGAGGCCAAGACCCATCCCAGGGATGATGTTAAGGTTTTATTCAATATTACGACTCTAGTGGTTTAGTGGTTATTGTTACAGACTTGAAAATCAGAAGGTTATGGGTTTAATTCCTGGCAGAGATGTGCTCTTTGATAAATTGAAAATTGATATGCTGTTACCAAAGACTGGTCACCAATGGTCCCTTCAGTCTTACAGCAACTGGGTTTTGTTTGTGTGATTGGTGATTTCTGAAGCGATGACCGAGCTTGCAGGGGGCTCTTGAATTGTTATTTACACAAAACAGAGCTCCCCAGATAAATCATCCTAATATTTATTTTATTTATTTATAGCAATTTCGAAGAACGGATGATGAACGACTAACGAAGAAAGTGTACAAAGTAAATGTCAGAGGAAAGCGTGGAAGGGAAAGACCGAGGAAGGAATGGATAGACCAAATAGGTGAGATTGTGAAAGAATGAAACTTGCAGAGTGAGAATGAGAGAAGAGTAAAAAATTAATTGAAAAAATTAAAAATTAAATTAGGCTGATTTATTTGGTGAGCGCTGTTTTTGTGTGTATCACACCTTAAGAGCCCTCTGCGAGCTTGGTGGTCGCTGTAGAAAGCGCCAATTCTCAAGCAAGACCCAGTTGTTGTAAGGCTGGATGGACCTTTTGATGACCTGTTTTTGGTAAAGGTTTATGAATTTTTCAACCCAGCGAAGAGCAAATTTGAAAATATAAATGGTATATTTTTTGTGCTCTGCCGGGATTCGAACCCACAACCTTCCAGTTACAAGTCCGAAGTGTTACCACTTGCAAGGACAGAAAAAAAGTGGAGACGCATCTGCGGCGGTACCGGCCACCTCTAGTGAAACGGCACAGGATAGAAATTGAATTGAATTGAAAAGATTGAAAAAAATATCCTTTTTGCTTTCCATAGGACTGCCAGCATTTTCATACTTGACTATTTCTCAGATACTATTAACTTCTTAAAGAAATCGTGTTTTAATATACGTAGGTACTTAATACGTGTTTTCATTTGTGCTTACACATAGCAAAGAGCTATGTCGCACGCTTAATAATAAAGAGCAATAACTCGAAAATTCGGAAAATCGGGATTTTGTAATAAAACGCAAGAACAATGCGAGAAGAGTAGGTAGAATGCGACAGCCGTTCAATTTGGACGAATATGACCGAGATAAAACATCGGACGCCTTTTTCATCCCGTACAAGTTGTACTGGTTATCTGAACTACAAACGTGATTTCCCAACATTCTTGTTTTTTGAGTTATTGCTCTTTATTATTAAACGTGCGGTGTGTAAGCACAAATGAAAATAATACAAAATGTATTTTTTAGGGTTTGGTGGTTTACACAGTGAAAGTCCATTGTATATTAATTAAAAAACATACTGTTTCATACAGTATGTATGTTTACATCTATATCTATAAAGAAGGATGTGTGTATGTATGTATGTATATCCCCTATAGACTCATAAACCGCTCATCCGATTTTGACGAAATTTTCAGGAAACATGTAACATATTCTTAGAACGAATCCTGTGAAGTTTGATGGTGATCAAATAAACAGTGGTTCTCAATTCTCGATATTTCAGCAACGAGGTCGGTAAATTTTGAAACCACCAAATATAAGAAGACCATTATATTCAACTACAATACATAATCTTAGTTGCAAATATACATTTACATTAAAGATTCATATAAAATGCATGCTCACAAGTAGACACATGTAAGTTCACGCTTACAAATGCTGCATGTGTACCCACTCATAATTTAAAATCCAAATCTAAAATGAACAACCCAGTAACTTTTACTTTACGCCAACTTGAAATGGATGTTATTCAGCTCCTGAGTGGCTTGACACTCATTTCTTATGAAGGCTGAGTAAGCCTTGCCGGTATTTTATTTTGGGTTAGAAATAAACACTGAAACGAGAAATAATTTCTGACAACTTCAGTGGGATTCTAACTCGAGATCTCGGCATGGAATGCAGTTACTCTACCAACTAAGCTATAGACCGGACTTTTTACAAATATGGTGGATCGATATCGGTTTGGTTAGGGGTAAGCAACCTGCGGCTCACCAGCCACATGCGGCTCTTTGGGTGTGAAGTTACGGCTCTTTAGCTTCATAAAAAACACAAAATTATACTTCTGATCGAAAAAAACTAAATCGTTCTGAATCGATTAACGATCTCTCCGCTACTTGTACTCGCTTTTCACCCCCCACCCTCCCCCCGCCCCATCGACGCTATTTATTGTTGGCAAAAAAACATTTGTGGCTCTTTACAAATCCAAATCCAAAATAAGATATGTATCATTTGAGATTCACATCAAATGCATTCCCATAAGCAGACACGCATAATTTCGCGCTCACACATACCGCATGTGGAACTACAATATAAAAACCCAATTCTTAAATGAACATAAGCCCTGCAACTCTTGCCGACCTTCCCTGAAACAGGGGCGACATTGGCAAAGTGAACCATTTTTTACAGTATGGGTGGTCAGCCTCATACCAACCTATAAGTCAAGGAAAAACTTTGAAATTTGTAAATTGTAATTTTTGGCTCTTCCGACTCAAAAGGTTGCCGACCCCTGGCCTAGACAAAAGTTCCAAATTAAAAAATGTTATTCAAGTATTCCAAGTTGAATTTTAGAAATGTAAGAAAGCTTTTATATCCCGCACTTATAAAAAATACGATAAACGAAAGTTCGTAGGTCACAACTAGAAGACCATATTGAAATATATTATTACTATTAAAACCTTTTATTGAAACATACTTTTAATTAAAATAAACATAATATAGTTGTTTTTTCAAAAAACGCATTTCTGTAAAATTATATACTCACCACAAATTTAAAGATCGTTTTTTTCTCGGCGGTTAAACGTCTTTCTTCTATGTGACAATGGTCCAAAGCAACCAAGATAAACAAAATGTTTGCCTTTTACCTAACCCGGCCGTGCGACTTACAATTTTGTTGTCAATAGAAAATGTTCCGTGTGCACTACCTAAAACTTTCACTTATTGAAATAATGGATAGAGCACATTTTCAATGTGGGGAAAAAATGTGAATTCACTTGGCCGGGATAAAGACAGGACAGGGAGTCAAAAATTCAACATAAATTAAACACTTTTATGGAGATAGTTGAAAAAACACTGAAGTGCATCATATTGTATGAAGCATTTTCCCCAACTGCATACGTTTCACAGTGCGGTTACATTGAAAAATATTCCTGATTGTTTGGAATACGTTTATTTCTTCACTTTGCTCAAAGAGTATAGTGAATTTTATTTACATATTAGTTCTTTAATTGTATGATTATAAAATTTAATTTATTGTTTATATTCTTTTCTTGTATAGGTCAATATGCATCTGACCAACTATAAATAGAAAATGGTTCACTCTGCCAATGTCACCCCTGTTTCAGGGAAGGTCAGCAAAGAGTTGCAGGGTGTATGTTCATTTGAGATTTGGGTTTTTATGTTGTAGGTTCACACGCAGAATGTGCAAGTGTGAACTTATACGTGTCTGCTTGTTGGCATGCACTTAATGTGAATTCCAAATGTAACAATTATATCCATGCAACTTAGAATAGATTAGATGAGTGACGTTACATAGCCGATTTTTTTATCTTAAATATAAATGGAGCACCGCAATCGATTTTCCCTATGCTTGGCTCTGCTGCTTAACAGATGTACCTAGACCTTTTTTTTTAGAAAACGTGAAGATTAACCTAGAGATAAATTGTGTGAAGCTTGATTCCGATTAGCACACTTTTTTTTTTGATCCTGTTTTTTCCTCTTTTATCTGTAGAAAAAAATTGATACCACATGCCCAAATGGCGTAGTGAAACACGCCGGGTACTGCTAGTACTGTATGAAACAGTATGTTTTTTAATTAATATACAAAATGTGATTCAGTGAAAATTCATGGAAAATCATGTTGCCTAGAGACATCTAAATAGAAATCAAGGTCTCTGAATTTTCAGTAAGTATGAAATTTGAATAGATTAAAATAAAAAACTTATTTGTAATGGGGCATCCACACGCTTGCCAACCTAGCACAAGTCAAGCGCACAGTGTGTCGTCTAGAACATGCTAGCTGGACAAAATTTTGTCTAATGGACTAATTTTGTCCAGCTAGCATGTTCTAGACGACACACTGTGCGCTTAGCTACAAGCCAAGTGTGCAGTGTGTCGTCTAGAACATGCTAGCTGGACAAAATTAGTCCATTAGACAAAATTTTGTCCAGCTAGCATGTTCTAGACGACACACTGTGCGCTTGACTTGTGCTAGGTTGGCAAGCGTGTGGATGCCCCATTACAATTCACATGAGCTTTTATTATGAACTTTCACGAAGTAACTGCCAAAAACCTAGATAATATGAAATTTGAATGTCACGAGCCAGTACGGAAACAATACCTACACACTGAAAAAACAATATTGTCTAGGATTTGTAGGATGGCGATGTAATAAAATAATATTGATTCAACTTACGTCGTTTCTGCTTCGCAGCGTGCTCCTCTTCGGACGCAGAAGGACATCTTTGAAGTCCAATTTGATTTCATTGATTATGTTCGGCATTTTGAAAATTAATTTTGAATTTCAAATGTGTAGCGTTCACTTGTCAGAGAAGAAAAGAGCAGGAACGACCGCCCGCAGCTGAGACGAAAACAGTATCTGGCTAGCTTAATTATTGACAAAACAGTGAATTCGGATACATAGATGTAGAAATAGAATTCAGCTGACTGAGTGACGCAAATTTTAGCGCAAGGGCGTAACGAGTTACAAAAATAATATTACGCGAAAATTGTGAAAACGGATCGTTGCAGGTTAAATGCCCCTAGCGGGGATTGTCAAAATTCAAACTTTGTGCGTTTATTTCACGGCATTCTCAGAATTATTTTGTGTCAGTTTGAATTTCATCACGATTTCGCAATCGTGTGTAATATCTTGATGCTTTTGAATTCGCTTGACATTACGGGAAATGCCTGGAATAATGGCTTATTTTCGTCAAGGACAGAAAAATCTGATCGGAAAAATTAAACATTTAGTGTGGCAAACCTACAAATTTCCTATTTTTAAACCTATGTATTTCGAAACATTGGTTAGGTAGGTATTAAAAAAATGATTAGTTATATCTAGGGTATTTTAAAATAATGATGCAAATACTGATCCCAGAAAGGATCAAATTCAAGCTGGGTTTCACGCTCACAGAGTATGTAGGTTTATAGAGAGCGGTCTTAGAACAAAAAAAATGTAACCAAGTAGTATTATTTTTATACGAAACGATGGATAGTGCCAGTAACTACCCTACGTGTCTAGACAATACTAAACTATCATAATAACATCATTCTATATTATTACTTTTCTACTCAGTTGGCGAAGTAAATAAAAACAATTGAAGATGGTTAAACATATTTTATTTAAAAAAAAACTTCAAATAGCACAACTAAATTACATTACAACAATTGATTATAAATTACATCTATGTTATAAATACTTTCTTCTTTTTCAATGTGTTATAATTATAAATATTTAAAAATATAAATGGTAAAACATTGTTTTAATTCACTTTATTATTATTTTTTTTTTTTTTGCTCGAATATTTTCGCCATTTTTAGCCATTCTGCTCTTGAAGATGCCTCATTAGGCGAAAATATTCGAGCAAAAAAAAAAAAAAGAATAAAGTGAATTAAAACAATGTTTTACCATTTATATTTTTAAATATTTATAAAAATGGACTTTCACTGTGTTAACAGATCAACACTAAAAATGTTTATAATTATTTTTACAATTTTTTTCTTTCATATATACATTCCCAGATAGCAGGTCAGTTTGCTGCAAGTTTGATTTGTACTTAAATTTATATTGTCATGTCAAATATGACAAAATAAGTTTATTGCAATATTGCTGCAACGTTGTGCTTACAGCATTATATTTTTTCTTTATGTTTCCTGCCTGCATTTTAACCGCCATAACGTCTGTCAACCATAGAGTATTATAGGTTTATAGAGATCCCACTTAAAAAAAAAAGTGGGAATGCCAGAATCTTAGCCACCTCTGGGGAGATTACGGAAGCTTTTGATAATATTATGGAATGTATACACTTATACCTAAAATTTATTTAAAATATTTTTGATATTATAGGAAACTAATGGTGAGGTCATGTCAAATAAAAGTTTTTTTTTTGTTTTCAAAATTTATTTCTTTTAAGATAAAATATACAAGTTTACACAAATATACATTCTTAAATAATACACCGAACTACATTTTGGTTTTAAGCTAAATTAAGGTAATTAAGGTTTTGGCAAATTAAGTTAAAATAATGTAAATCATTTTGAAAGTTTGATGTCAATTAAACTTTATTTAGAGGCACTAGTATTTTTTAGCTGGAACGTAACAAAAACATGAAGGTTTTTTTTACTTTATTAATGTCTTATATTTGTGAACGAATTTTTTTTGAGGTTACGACGGAAATACGTTGTCCGGCACCAGGCCACCAATACACCATTTTCACGCACTTTTTTCACGCACAAAGTATTATATTCTTTTCAAATAACTTTTTGCACAATTTAACGCCTGTGAAAACAGCCAAAAACAGCATTCAACGGTTAAAAACTTACGACCCCACGCCAAGCAAGCGTTATCTGTGGGCGCCATTTTGGCTGTCAAGGGAATATCGGTAATACCAAATAGTAGTTTCCTACTATTATTTTGGACAAGAACCAATAAAGCAGCATCTACTGGTAGAGTAAGGAAGCTTGGTGGTCAATAGCGTTGTATGGAAGATTCCTAAGCATGCTGTCAACTGTCAAGCCGGCTTGCGTTTCAACTCTGACAATTCTTCCCCTCGAAATCGTCAATTTTCAAGGTAATTATACATTTAATTGAAAAAATCATTTTTAGCGTGTTCCTTAGTTCATAAACTATTCAACAGGATATAATTTGTAGCAAGTTCTATGTTTTTTATTACTTTTTTTGTATACAAAATAACAATGGTTTGAACATACACAGGATTTTGAGGTCATTTTTAACCGCCTTACTATTTTATTTTTTCAGATGTTTTACTTTATTTGAGAGATTAATATGTGTTTGAATGGAAATGCATCAGATGTAGAACTTGAAGATGAAGATGACGAAATTACAACCTGGGGGGAGCCAAGGATCGAAAACGGTGACCAGGAGATGGCTGCAGACGAGTTGAGCCAGATAATTGGGATGCCCATTGAAATAAACGTTGGTATTTTATTTTTTTGTTTATCTATTAAAAAATCCTCATTTTATTCAAAATATATCTCAACAAATTAACTATAAATCGGTACCTTTATACTCGTATCTTTATAATTAATCATAGATTGTACTGCATTGACATTGACTTAAGTCCTCTAAAATAGGTTTTCAATGGTTCCAATTTCTATTTTATTTGTGGATGATATTATAAACGTAACTATTTATTTCTTTTCAGGCACCTAGTGATGTTGACCAGGAGGAAGAAGCAAATGCGGTGGAAGGTGATGGACAACATCAGGCCCATTCGTTGCGGACAGAAGTACGCTGGCGACACCGTGACTTGGATATCCCCGACACAACGTGCACTGCCAGTTTTTTACAATCCATTAAAATTTTAACGTCGCTGGAATATTTTCAATTATTTGTAGATGACGCAATAATGGAAAATATGGTTCAGCAGCCTAATTTATATTCATCACAATCGGACGGCGGACAGTGAGAAGACCACGTTCAAGATGGCTGGATGGAGTGGTGGCGGATAGCAGTGCAGTGGGAATGTGGGACTGGAAGAGGAAGACGTTGGATAGACAGCGCTGGCAGCGGTTGCTGAGGGAGGTCGTGCCAATGATGATGATGATGTGACTATTATAAAACTTTGTTACTACTATAAGCAAACTGTAAATAAAAGAAAATAAAAATATTTCATCTTTTTATTTTAATTTTTTTTTAAATATTATAATATAATATTATAATTTGCAGGAGCAAACATTTTGCAATTTTGTCATAACAAGCTTACGGGAACTTTGTTATGACAAAGTTCCTGCAAGCTTGTTGCTGGGAAACTAGAAAGTTTGATTAGAACTTGCCTCAAGTGTATATACTTGCCATGGTGAACTTGCAGCAAGCCTTCACTTTTGACACATCAAACTTGTTGCAAGTCAGATCCAAGTTTAAAATGCTATCTGGGTTGTAACTTGCTCAATTCAAATTTAATAATTATGTCCATAATCTAAGGATATATCACACTTAAGATTTACATTAAATGTATTTCATCTGTGTGGATGAAAGATTGAGAGGAGCCGTAAGAGATAGCCGTGTCTACCGGGGGCCTGAAATAAGCTGTGACCACTATCTCTTATGTGCCAAAAAAATGATTGGTGAAGTAAGAAAGAAGAAACGCAAGAGGAAAGTAAGATTGCCTAGAATAAAAGTAGAAAGGCTGAATGAAGAAAATGTGCAAGAGAAGTACGTATCAGAGCTCCACAAAATTTTAAGTGTGAGTGAACTTGAGAAGAGTGTGTGTGGAAAAGATATTGAAAGTATGTGGAAAGATCTGAAAGAAGGAATGACTGAATGCGCTAAAAAAGCATGTGGGGTAACGAAAGGTGGAAGATTGAAAGGAGATGCCTGGTGGAATGATAGAGTGAAGGAAGCTGTGAAAGTTAAGAAAAAGTGTTACGAAAATTGGTTGAATGATAGAAATGATAGAAAGCTAGAAGAGGAATATAAGATAGCTAAGAGAATGGCGAAAAATATAATTTATGAAAGCAAGATGAATGAACAAAGAAAGATTGATGAAAGGATTAACAAAAGTTTCACCGACAGTAAGAAGGAATTTTGGAGGTGGATCAATGCGGATAGAAATAAATCTTCTGCATTGACCACTCCGGGAGTCAAAAGTGCTGCCGGTGAGATGGTATGGGAGAATGAAGAAGTATGCAAGAGATGGAAGAACTATTTTCAAGAAATTTTTGGTCAGGGTGAAAGAAGAATTTATGAACAGATAGATGAAGCGAATGAATTGAATATTATGAAAGAAGAAATGAAAGTGTCTATTTCACGTCTGAAGAATGGGAAGTCTGCTGGGTTTGATGGTATAAATGGTGAAATGTTGAAAGCAGGAGGTGAATGTGTGATAGATTGGATGTACGAATTATGTAAGCTCTGTGTGAATGCAGGAGTAGTACCGATGGATTGGAGGAAGGCAGTCATTGTTCCCATTTACAAAGGTAAAGGGGACAAAAAAGACTGTCAGAACTTCAGACCAATCAGTCTACTCAGTATACCAGGAAAAGTCTTCTGTAAGGTGATTATAAAAAATGTGATTCTGACTACTAGTGAAAGGATTTCCGATGTACAGTCCGGCTTTATGGCCGGTAGAGGCTGTGTTGATCAGATTTTTACTCTACGACAACTTGTTGAAAAACAATTGTCGGTGAGGCGGAAGCTGTTCACGGCCTTTGTAGATCTGTAAAAGGCTTTTGACTCAGTAGACAGAGGTATGTTATGGGATGTTTTGAAAGCATACGGAGTGAATGGGGCTCTCTTAGGTGCGGTGCATGCAAACTATGAAAATAGTAAGGCATGTGTCCGTATTGATGGTGAGTATAGTGAGTGGTTTGAAGTTTATAAGGGTGTGAGGCAAGGATGTGTGATGAGTCCATGGCTATTTAACATAGTCATGGACAAGTGTGTCAGAGATGCTCGACTTAATGATTGTGGATTGATGATAGGAGAGAGCAAAGTGAGTGTTCTTCTGTATGCAGATGATGCAGTTCTTGTATCTGATTCAGCAGTAGAATTGCAAACAATGCTCTCTAGATTGAATGAAGCTTTGAAAGGTAACCATTTGAAGTTGAATGCAAGTAAGACGAAAGTATTGATTTTTGAAAGAGATGATGAAAGTATGAATTATGAATTTAAAATTAATGGAATGAATGTTGATGTCGTAAATGAGTTTGTATACCTGGGAAGTAAGTTTGAAAAAGATGGAAGAATGACTGGTGAATTTGAAAGAAGAATAATGAAAGGCAGGTGCGTACTGGGTGCTACCGCTAGCATCGCCAGGAACCAGAATCTCTCAAAAAATGTTAGATTGGCGGTGCACGGTGGTATACTAGTGCCAACCTTGATGTATGGAAGTGAAGCCTGGACGGTGAGTGAAAGGGAAATTAGTAAAGTCCATACAGTAGAAATGGACTATCTAAGAAGTATGATTGGGAAAAAACGAAGTGACAGAGTGAGGAATGATTTTGTAAGAGAAGAATGTGGTGTAAGGGAAAGTGTGAAAGTGAAGATTAAAAGAAGTATGTTAAGATGGTTCGGGCATATGGAGAGAATGAGTGATGAAAGATTGACGAAGAAAGTATATGTTGCTAAAATAGACGGATGTCGTGGTAGAGGAAGACCGAGAAAAGTATGGATGGATCAAATTTCTGAAATAGCGAATGAATGGGATATCCAGAGTCATAATAAAAGGAGGACTTGCATGAAAAAGGTTATGACTCTGGATGAAATGAAAGAAGTGTGCAAGGACAGGAAGAAGTGGCGGCTAATCTGCAATGGTGATTTCTAATGTTGGTGTATTAATTTGCTACATTTTTTGCATAGGAAATTTCTGACTTTTTTTGTATAGATTTCTTTGTAAGGTTTTGTTCTTTTATATATTTAAATGTAATTTTTTATTCATATTCCTTGACTTATAGGTTGGTATGAGGCTGACCACCCATACTGTAAAAAATGGTTCACTTTGCCAATGTTACCCCTGTTTCAGGGAAGGTCGGCAAAAGTTGTGGGGCTTATGTTCATTTGAGGTTTGGATTTTATTTGTAAGTACACATTCAGCATTTGTAAGCGCGAACTACACTTGTTGGTTTGTGGGCTTACATCTGAGAGCTTTAAATGAATATATCCTTGCAACTTAGATTATTTTAGATTATATTTATTATTATATTCCCACAAGTAGACACATTTAAGTTCACACTTATTTAGTTAAACTTTTCTAAAAAAACAGTTCTTCATTTCACAGTACAGTCCTTCATTTCATACAAAAAGTACAGTTCACCTAAACTTTTTGTTTTTTCCAGTAAGTGCATTACTAATCGTGAAATAGAAACGAATCCGATTACTTTAACTCGGTGTTAAAACAATGAGGTACACAACAACGGCGACTGAACATTGTAAATTGCAAAATCACAAAATTTAAAGAATTTTCTAAAGGGAAGCGTTCCTTGCGCAGATTTCAAAAACACAATGGCGACTGGCGGTGTACCTCGTGACCAGACATGTGACCCAATCGGAGCTCTGATTGGTCGGAGAGACTGTGACTGTGAATAACTATCCAAATAATGTTGCCCGGAACAAAAATATGCCCTAAGTGTCCTAGGCATCTCACGCTACATAAAGCGCTGCATGGAGTGGCGCCAGAGTACTTGCAGGAGCTGATAATACTTCTTCTTCTTCTGTTTGGCGAATCCCGCGGAGAGCAGGGGCGCCAGTGTCAAGTATACTAGGAGTGGGGATTTTGAATGATGGGAAAAGGATACGCTTCAATGGTCACGATCATGCTAAGGAATCTTCCATACAACGCTATTGACCACCAAGCTTCCTTACACTACCAGTAGATGCTGCTTTATTGGTTCTTGTCCAAAATAATAGTAGGAAACTACTATTTGGTATTACCGATATTCCCTTGACAGCCAAAATGGCGCCCACAGATAACGCTTGCTTGGCGTGGGGTCGTAAGTTTTTAACCGTTGAATGCTGTTTTTGGCTGTTTTCACAGGCGTTAAATTGTGCAAAAAGTTATTTGAAAAGAATATAATACTTTGTGCGTGAAAATGGTGTATTGGTGGCCTGGTGCCGGACAACGTATTTCCGTCGTTACCTCAAAAAAAATTCGTTCACAAATATAAGACAGCTATAAAGTAAAAAAAACCTTCATGTTTTTGTTACGTTCCAGCTAAAAAATACTAGTGCCTCTAAATAAACTTTAATTGACATCAAACTTTCAAAATGATTTACATTATTTTAACCTAATTTGCCAAAACCTTAATTACCTTAATTTAGCTTAAAACCAAAATGTAGTTCGGTGTATTATTTAAGAATGTATATTTGTGTACACTTGTATATTTTATTTTAAAATAACTAGCCGAGCGAACTAGCCTTAAAGGCTAGTTCGCACGAGGCCACTGATTTAGTCAAGTACCGAGTAATTTAGTAGTGGGCGGGGCGCTACTCGCCCGTGAAGCGTTCGCATTACGGTCCAGTACAGTACACAAGTGCGAAGTTGGCTGCAGAAAGCCCTTTCTATAATGGCGGAAAATTTGAATTGGCTGCAGTTTGAAAATATTAATTGAGTATTAAAATCATGTTATTATAAAGCTGGCTTGGCTATGGTTTGGTAATATTAACTGATTTATGCCCGGCCACCTAGCTAGGAGCCCGTTTAGCAAACAACTTCGAAACTCGACTTTTGTAAATTCGAAATGTATTTTATGGTTTATAAAATAATATACACATTTTAAATAAAAACAACACATGACTATTTGATGTTTATAATAATATCTACCATTTACGCTGCAAACATTATTTTTTAATTGAATTTTTATCTTTTCAATGATGTGTACAAAGTATATTTTGTATGCACACACTATAATACGGCTGCATTCAGATGCATTTCTCTGTTGCGTTTTTCGTTGTTGACAATTAACATCAATATTCGACATGTAAAATCGGCATTTCAAATACACGGCGGTCACCAATCAATTATCAAGTTAAAGAAGAAACATGGTTCAACTTTTCAGAGGCTGACCGCGAGAAACTTGTTCAATCCTGCTACATACGCCTCTCACGTCTGTCACAGATACCAGCTGATGGCTTACAGTGGCATAAAATTGTAATGCCTCTAATCAGTTATCCCCGTGTGTCACTGAATTGTTTCTGTACAAAACAATAAGTAACAATCCATCTGAAGGATATCATAAGGCCTGTGATATGACAAATTTATGGTAGGTACCTATAAACATCGATCAATGTAAAAGATCGATGTTTTTAAATACGTAATAAATTCATGGACGATAATAGTTATTTCCACAACATCTTTACCAAAACTATATTAATTGTACAGCTCTATTGTCCGAAAACTTAAAAATTACTACAATTTCATCCAGCAAGGAGCTACATGATTGTATTTTTGACAGCTGATATCCGCACCAAAAATCGATGTCATAATATTCTTATCGAAAAAAAATTACCTTTCTCAAAACTTTTTGGACGTAGATAAGTCCTAGCAACTTCTATATTCTCAAGAGTTTCTAAAAAACCAAGGATATCGGTGTGCATATCCACTTATTTACAGTTTAAACATGACATAACCTCACTGACAGGTCGCTAAGTTTAGGGAGCGGAACATCGGGCTCGCAAATATAAGAAGTTCTTAAGTACTTAAATATTTTTAAACAGCACTTTATCTTTAAATATTCTTGCTGAAAACGGGCATTATCTTTTCAAACTGCAGCCAATTTAAATTGCCGCCATTCTTGCATTTCCGTTTCCCCGCCAAGAGTGAGGGGCCAATGGCGCGGCCGCTAATAAACTCGACTCGGACTCGGGCTTTTCCGTGGCTCTTCGGACTCGGACTTTTCCGTGGCTTCTCGGCAACACTCGCCCACGGACGGTGGGCGGGGCCGCTACTTGCCCGAAAAAATAGAATGAAATGGATCGGCTTGACTAAACCATTGACTTAACTACTGGACTAAATTGTTGTGGTTCGCACACGTTTAGCCACTAAATTACTCGTTACTTGACTAAATTACTCGCCTTGTCCGAACCAGCCTTTACCTCTATCAGCACACGCAACTAAGCTACACATATAGTGTTGCCTGCAATACTTATTGCCTGAGTTTTGTTCGAAAACGGTTCTTTAGCTTTTTAAAAAATGATTTATTTATTAAAACAATAATATTATTACAGTACCTACAACAATTACAATACAGGAAGAAGATGTTAAGTGGCAAAAGTATGGTAGAGAGTCTTAGGCTTATATACCTTCACATGACCTAGGTCCATGAGTTATAATTGGGACGTGAAATCTGGGCATGTGATGGTATGCATTAACGATTTAAGGTCTAGTTATCAATTCTAGGAGTAATATCCATTTATCAATCATTTTTATTAGTTGACAACCTTGCAAAAGGTAAAAAGGTATTCTGTGAATAACAATTAATTAGAAATACAAGTGTTACTGTAATTTGTATGTTAATTAGTTTAGATGTTTTGTTACTAAAAAGGGTCCATCAAAATGGGGACATAACTCCTCCCACCGAAGATGAATCTTTCCCTAAGGAGAAAGATGGCAATGGGTTAACCACCACAGGGGTAGTTGATAATGGTTGATAAACCACTTGTGAATCTTTTTGATAACGTCCACGTGAAATAATTTGCTTATTTTTCCTTTTAGACAGTTTTTTAACAATCTTACAACATATAAAGTATACAATAATAAGCATGATTAATGTATATAATATAAAATTATGAAATAAAGAATTATGATTCAACTTGTTAATATTTTCCTTAAACTCTATTTTTTCTTTATTTTTAAAGTTAGGTATTAGTAGTTTTTCATTAAACATTTCGGTATCATTGTTGATTACAATTGGAATAAACATATTGGATATCAATTTAAGGTCATCTTTCTCAACAGTCACAACATTTGGGTACATAATATCATTGATTTGAACATTACAATTATTAAAAGTTATCATTAATAATCCAGTAAGATTTTTGTTTCTTATTCCACAATCTGATTTCATTTCTACATTAGTATCGGTTGATATCAATAAATGGTTGGGTTCAAACATTTCAATTATTTCTCCCTCTTCAAACTCAACTAGATCACATTTTGCTTTTTCATTGCTAATTAATTTTGTTATACATTTTTCATTAGTATTGTTAATTAATCTTTTTGTTTCACAATAATATATTCCTTCTAGTTGTTCACATGGTTTGTTTAGGAATTGATGTGAGAATTGGTTCATAGTGATATAAGAATAGGGTGTGGTTATAGTCTTGGTCTTATTTATGGGTATAGATCTTATGTGATATAATTTACTAGGATAAGGGTTGACATTGGGAACTTTAATATTAAATATGATAATGTTAGTATCATTATAATAAGCTTGTAATTTCAGAAGTTCATAAATATTTTCAATCGAGTACAATGTTATGTTTTGATTTTCAAGATGGTCTCTAAGTTGATCCATTTCTGTAGGGTGAATAATATATTTGGAAATCACTCCCAGTTTAGCTAAAGTTATGGATGTGTGTATTTCATCCAAATGCATTTTCAATAATTCAATATTATAACTCAACTGATTAATTATTTGCAGAAATGCCAATGCAGTTCTTACTTTACTTATTTTCTTAGAATTGGACTTTAAAAACTTGTTTAGGTACTTCTGATAGGAATTTACATGTTCTGTAACTTTATTAAATCTTTCATTCATTTTTTCATTTATTTTAATTTGTTCATTTGAAGATTGAACTAAATTTCTTTGATTGTCTTTTAACAGTTCAATTTGCTGATTTATTTGTTTTGCATCTGCATCATCCATATTTCCGCTTATTACTTTTATAACGCTGCCAAGTGCATTAATTAATCATCTCTTATTTCTTTTATAGGGTTTGATCATGTTAAATTTGTTTTCCAGGTCATTAAATTTAGATACCAATATTTTAGTTGCTATTTTTAAGTTGTCATTATCTTTTACTCTAGAATCATTATTAAACAAGATTATGTTATAGACAGTAATGTTAATTATATGTATCAGATTATCATAACTGTTGATCATCTTACTTCCTCCAAGTTCCATGACTAATATTCCTTGATTCCTTTCATAGTCGTGAATTTCGATTTCTTGGGCTTGTATCACCAACAGGCACAACCTGAAATTTTCTCTTAGGTTTAATTTTTGTTTTATGAATTTTCGCATTATCGCTTTTAATTACTCGTTTAAAGTTTCTGGTCACGATTCGTTTTTTATAAAGAGGGGCATTCTTCTTCCTACGATTATCTCTTTGAAAAACAACATCATTCTCGGAATAATCTTTAGGTTCCGGTAATTTCTCATTTAATTTGTTAATATTTCTTTCTTTAATGTTTTGATTTCTGACGTATACATTATCCTTAATTATTTTAAAGTTTGTTTTCTTATTCACTAAATAATCTTCCAAATTAATAAAATCTATATCTATATCCAATATTCCTTTCTTTTCTAAGTGTCCATTTATTATTTCGAACGGAGTCAAATTAGTTGATGAATGTATCGAGTTATTGTACGTCATTACGGATTCCGCTAATTTCATACTTTTAGTTTTTTGTGGATCATTGCCTATGATTCTGTATATTTCTGTCAACGTAGAGTGGAATCTCTCTACTGGTGAATTACCTGATGAGTTTCTCTGAGCTGTAACATGGTGCTCTATACCATATGAGTTTAAAGCTTCCTTAAAAATATTGGAAAGAAATTCTCTAGCACTGTCTGTGATTATTTTCTTTGGGACTCCGCGTTCTGCAAAGAAGTTAAACACTACTTCTATTATATTCGTACTTGTTCTGGAGTCTACTATCTTAGCATATGCATATCTACTAAATTTGTCGATAATAGTAAGAATATATGCATTATCTATGTGGTATATGTCTATGTGTAATATGTCAAGTGGTGCTTTAGGTGATTCTGTAATATCATGTTTTTGCTTGATCGGATTTCTCTCATATTTGTTAATCTGACAAATTTCACAATTGTTTATTGTTTTAACTATCTTAGATTTAAAATTATCAAAGTATATTTGTCTCGACAAATGTCTCGTTGTTTCTGATATACCTCTATGATTATAATTAATATGATAGTTCCTGATCACTTCATCTTGTTCGTCTGTATTTTCGATATCTCGTAATAAAATGTTACTTTTAATCAGAGGCGGCTCCTCAATAAAAATGTTGGCAGTTCATTTGTCTTGTCTTGTATCCTGCCGCCATTTCTCTAGGGGTGGCCAGTACCTCCACATAAGTGCCTCCACTTGACTCTGTCCCTGCATACTTCTTTTATCTCATCTAATTTCATCACTCTTTTCATGCATGCTCTTCTCTTGTTTCCACTCTGTAAATTCCATTCATTCGCAATCTCACTTATCTGATCAATCCATTCTTTTCTAGGTCTTCCCCTTCCACGCTTACCTATTACATTCCCTTTATACACTCTTTTTGTCAGTCGGTCTTCATTCATCCTTTCAATATGTCCAAACCATCGCATCACACTTCTTTGAACATTCACTTTCACGCTTTCTTTTACTCCGCATTCATTCAGAACCCATTCGTTTCTCACTCTATCTTTCAGTGTTTTTTCTGTCATACTTCTTAAATGAGCCATTTCTACGGTGCATACCTTATTTACTTCTCTTTCATTCACCGTCCATGACTCGCTTCCATACATCAGGGTCGGCAACAATATACAATTGTGTACCGCCATTTTCATTTTCTTTGGTATCCTTTTATTCTTCGCTATTCTACCAAACGCTCCTATCACGCATCTTCCTTTGCTGGCACGCTTCTCTAATTCCTTCGTCATCTTACCATTCGCCTCAAACTTGCTTCCTAAATAGTCAAACTCATTCACTACTTCAACTTTTTTTCCATTCAAATTAACTGTAAGTTCCTCACATACTTCATTCCTGTCAAAAACTAATATTTTTGTCTTATTCGCATTCACTTTCAAGCTATTTTTACAAAATGCATCATTCAGTTTGGTTAACATCGCTTGGAGTTCCTCCGCCGAGTCAGCTAAAACTATAGCATCATCAGCATAAAGAAGTACTCCAACTCTTGTTTCACCCACTTTCACTCCGCTCTCTGATATTCCAGCTTCTTTTATGCAACTGTCCATGATTATATTAAACAACCATGGACTCATCACGCAGCCTTGCCTAATCTAATCTAATCTAATCTAAGTTGCAAAGATATGTTACATTGGAGATTCACATTACATGCATTCTCACAACCAGACACGTACAAGTTCGCGCTTGCACATGCCTCATGTGAACCTACAACATAAAAACCAAATCTCAAATGGACATACACCCTGCAACTCTTGCCGTCCTTCCCTGAGACAGGGGTGACATTGGCAAAGTGAACCATTTTTACAGCATGGGTGGTCAGCCGCATACCAACCTATAAGTCAAGGAACACACACACACGACAAATTACATTTTATACATCACTAAATAATAATATCCAAATACAAAATATCCATTTACAATAAAAACAAATTCCAATTTAATAAACCCTAGCCGCCAACATTACAGATCAACCGCCATTTCTTTCTGTCCTTACATACTTCTTTCATTTCCTCCAGAGTCATAATTTTCTTCATACAGGCTCTTCTTTTATTATGACTCTGGATATTCCATTCATTCGCCTCACTCCCTTATATACATCAAACCAGTCACTATATCTCCCATCCACTCTTACACATGCCGAACTATTTTCATAGATGGCACGTACCACATTCAGAAGGTTGTCATTCACACCGTACTTCCTGAGAACATTCCACAACATACATCTGTCCACCGAGTCAAAGGCCCTCTCGAGATCCACGAAGGCTGCGTAGACCACCCTCCCCACAGCCAGATGTTTTTCAACAATCTGTCTGAGAGTAAAGATTTGGTCCACACAACCTCGTCCTGGCATAAAACCAGATTGAATATCAGAGACCCTGTGATCGGTGGCCATTCTCACTTTTTTTATGACAATTTTGCATAAGACTTTCCTAGGTATACTAAGGAGACTAATGGGCCTAAAGTTACGGCAGTCTTTCTTGTCCCCTTTACCCTTGTAAATAGGGACAATGACCGCCTTTCTCCAGTCCATCGGTACTACCCTGTCTTTCATACACATCTTGCATAATTCAAACATCCACTCTACCACACATTCTCCTCCTGCCTTTAACATCTCGGCATTCAATCCATCCATACTTGCAGCCTTTTCATTCTTCAGCTCTTTTATGCTTGCTTTTATTTCCTCTTTCAAAATATCCTCATTACTTTCATTTGTAGGGTCACATTCATATAAATTTCTTTCGCCCTGTCCTAATTTTCGCAAGTTCATAATTTTCGCAATTTCATTTTTTCTTGTATTTTTTTTGCTTTGAATGGAAATTGCAAGAAATACGTACCTAAATATATATTGTTTTATTTAGTTATTAAAAAAACTGTTTTATTTTCACTTTTTATTATTATTTTTTTAAAGCACACAAATGTTTTCGACTACACAGTAGTCATCATCAGGTTTGTGTTCTTTAAAAAAATATTAATAAAAAGTGAAAATAAAACAGTTTTTTAATAACTAAATAAAGATGAATTTTCACAGTGTTAATACACCAACCATCCAAAATATATTGTTTTATTTACTTATACACGAGTAAGTAAGTACCTACACCCGTTTTGGTGCATAACAAATAAGCGTATTTTAATCTCGTACTTACAGTTACATATTTGAAATGGAAATCCATCCGTCGCTCCTTCGCTTGAGCGAAAGCATCAATCAAACCCAAATCAGCACAAAATTTTACACAATCAATTATTCTAGATATAATTATTAATCTGTTTGAACGCACTTCGTCATTAAACTTTTTACTTGATTGACTATAATTAACATCAAGCATTTGTCGAAGTTCTGTTCGGCCTAATAAATTGAAATGCATTACAAGCTCAACTTGAGTTTGCGAAAGTGCATGCTGTTTAACTTTTATCTTTTTCACCATCTTCACACACTTGCGATGCTTTCAAATAATGTTTTTTTTCAAATACTATTCAACTTTTTTTTTTTATAATGTCCACGTTTACTTTATTATTAAAATTTATCGTCAGAAAATTAGTAAAAAACAAAATTGTAAGTTGTTTCACGATAAATTAGAAAATAATAGAAAAAATCTTCACGTTCGATGAAAAAACATCCAGCAACTGTTTATTTTAATGTCAACTGATGACGGAATGGAGGTCAACCAAATTCGAGTTACTGGCTTATATTATTTGTAATCAATATCCTACAAGGATTTCATTGTTTTCGAATATCTACGCACGAATAATTATAATATGCCGGCAATGCACGCATCTGTCTTTGTCGTACGCACTAAAAAGCCTTTAATGTATCCGCTCTCTCCCTCCATACACGGTTTCTAACCGATCTCAGAAAATGTATGGGAATAATCCATTAAAATCTGTTCACTTGGACAAATGCACGAGGAGTATAACTAAACAATAATATTATGTATTATGGACGGCGGGTTTGTACTAGCGCTCCATATAATTATGATTTTTTACTTCAGCGACCATTCAAAACATCTGCCACACAATATACTTTTATATTAAAGTTGATACAATTATTTTATTAAAATTATTACAAAATCTAGGCAGTGCACTGCCCCGTTGAACTGTATTAGGGAACCGCCTCTGCTTTTAATTACTTTGTAAGCATTAAAATATTTTTTATGTATTGCTGCGATCATATTGAAAGTTTCATCGCATTTACAAATTATACAGGTCAGTTTATTTGGGTTAAAGTACTCTTTGAAACATTTTATTATATCATTTTCTGTAAATTGATTTTGAGTAAATGTTCGTCGTCTTTTAGTTTTGAATAATATTTTTAAGTTATTTTTATTTTCTCTCAGTGTTTCATCAATAAGGAAAATAATTTGTTCATTAAATCCATTAATTGATCCTTCTGTATAACCTACGCCGTTAGATATATTTTCTATACCTGAGTGTACTGTACTTGTACTGTCATTGTCTGCATGAACAATTAAAGAGTCTCTTGATTGTGACCTACTCAACACGTTTTAACTTTCACCTGTGTTTATTTCTATTCTACTCAACGCGTCTGCATTTGTATTAATTTTACCTTTTTTATAAATTATTTCGTAGTCAAATTCTTCTAGTTTTAATCTCCATCTTACTAGCTTAGAATTAGGCTCTTTAAGTAACATTAACCAGGTTAAAGGTTTATGGTCAGTCAGGATTTTAAACTTTGTGCCGTATAAATAAGGTCTAAAATATTTAGTCGCCCACACAATAGCAAGAAGTTCTTTTTCTATTGTTGAATAGTTTTGTTCTGATTTATTAAGTGTCCTACTAGCATAACACACTGGTTTGTCTTGTCCTATCGTTCCTTGTGACAATACTGCTCCTAATGCTACGTTACTTGCATCTGTTGTTAAATTGAATGGTTTTGTAAAATCTGGGTATTGAAGTATTGGGTCATTACATAATACATTTTTACAATCTTCAAAGCATTTTACATATTTTTCATCAAGCGTTATTTTAGAATCTTTCTTGAGACAGTTAGTCATTGGTTTTGTAAGTTTCGCAAAGTCTCTTATAAATTTTCTATAATAACCAATTAATCCTAAAAATGATTTAATTTGTTTTTGTGTTCTCGGGATTGGATAGTTTCTTACTGCACTGATTTTATCAGGGTTAGGTTTTACACCTTCTGCTGTTACTATGTGTCCTAGGAATGCTACAATTCTTTCTTCAAAAATTCTGATTTATCTAATTGTATTTTTAGATTAGCGTCTCGTAATTTTACAAATACTTTAGTTAGTGTTTCTATATGTTCCTGTAGAGATGATGAGAAAACTATGATGTCGTCCATGTAAACTAGACATACTTGATAAATTACATCTTTCAAAATTTCGTCCATTAATTTTTCAAAAGTTGAAGGACTGTTCTTCAATCCAAATGGTAAACGATTAAATTCAAAATGTCCGCGATCTACGGTAAAAGCTGTTTTTTCTCTATCAGATGGTTTAATTTCAATTTGGTGAAATCCAGAAGCTAAATCCAAAGTTGTAAAGTATATTGACTTTCCTAATTTGTCTAATATTTCTGTTATATTCGGAAGTGGGTATTTATCATCTATAGTTTTTTCATTTAATTTCCGATAATCAATTACTAATCTCCATTTAGCTATTCCTGAAGCATCTTTCTTCTTCGGAACAATCCATATAGGACTTGAAAATGGTGATATACTTGGTCGTATAATATCTTGTTCTAGCATTGAAGCTATTTGTTTTCTGACTTCTTCTTTATGTACTTCTGGGTATCTATAATTTTTTGTATATATTGGAATATCGTCTTTAAGTTTTATGGAATGTTTTATTTTATTTGTAAACGTTAACTTTTGTCCGTCTCTAAAGAATATATCTTCAAATTTCTTACATAAACTAATTATTTTATTTTTCTCTTCGATATTGAGATGATCTATTCTAATTAATTCTTTTAAATCTCTTATATTTACTTCATTATTATTGTTCACAAAATTATAATTATGAAATTCTAAATAATTATTATCTAATCTTTCTACTTTTAAGGGTTGTTCAATAACTAAATCTTGCGTTTCATTTGTTTCATTTATTACCTTAATTTCGCTATAATATTCATTACTTTTATATATCCCGTTACAAATACTAAGATCTCCTACTATATAGTTTCTTGACAATAAAATATCGCCTTCTTCTACATCGACTGGTAGTCTACACATTTTAGAAGTCTTACCAGGAATTTTATAGCATTTTGACATGTAATTGGGCTTAAATAGTAAAGGTATAACAACATTAGGGGTTGTTATAGTATTAGTTTTTAGGTCAATTCGAGCATTCAGTTGTTGCAATATATCTATTCCTATCAATCCATCAAAATATGTGTGGAAGTTAAATAATGTAAATTTTAGGGGTTCATCGTTATTCAATTCATGAATATAATTATATGTTATTTGTTCATTTAAAACATGTTCTTGGAAAATAGTGATCACTGTGATTGGTGACATTTTTTCTTTTCTATTTTCTGCAACTATCTTTGGATCAACAAAGGAAGTGCTGCTACCTGTATCAATTAAGAATTTTAAAGTGGGGTGATTTTGTCTTTGAATATTAATATAGGGTAATTTATTTGATGTATGATTATTACAGTCTATATATCCGATCGCCTTTTCGAGGCTGTCTCTCGAAAATTTTCATCGTCTTCGACATACGAATCAAGCTCTATTTCTTTTCTACCAATAAATCTGTTGTTTTTCCTCTCAATGTTGAACGTTTGAGGTGTGGTTTTATTAGGATGATTTATTCTATCATAGCCACTGGATGTGTCCATAGGTTGGTGGACTCTATTTAATCCGCTACCTTGATTATTATGTCTGTTATTGTTAAAATTTCTAGGTTGAAATACATTGAACGTTGGTTTTTGGTAACCATTATTCTGATAATTGTTAAATTTATTAAAATTATTAAATGGTCTCTCGAAGTTATTATTATTAGTTCTTTGGAAATTATTATTAGGTCTCTGAAAGTTATTAGGTCTCTGAAAATTATTATTAGGTCTTTGAAAGTTGTTATTGGGTCTTTGAAAATTATTATTGGGTCTCTAAAAGTTATTATTATTTTGTTTTTGAAAATTATTATGATGATTATTATTATTATTATTGTGATTGTTATTATTATGATTGTTATTATGATAATTATTTTTGTTAAAATTATTTTGATGTTGTTGAGGGTTATTTCCTCTTACATAATAGATATTTTGTGCTTCAATACATAGATTAAAGGCTTCTGGTAGTGAACCAGGTTTCATGGACCATATTGTCGATCCTAGGGGCTCCTTTAGTCCCGCTAAATACGCATTTAAACAAAGGTCTTTGTAAAAAGACTGCTTCGCCATACGAGCAGGTTGTCCCACTTCGTTCAATTCGGCGTTATTATTTAAGCTCGAGAATATATCTATTATTCTTGAATAAAATTTTTCAACCGGGTCTACTCCTTGTTTTATTTGGTGTAGATCTCTGATTAATGAT
>OX637333.1:11866159-11974270 GCA_951799405.1 Agapetus fuscipes | reverse complement strand
ATACATTTTTGATGCGTACCATCTATGAATATTTTTTTTTTTGGGTAGTACGAGTCGCCACCTTAAGTATAAAACTTCATTTTTTTATTGCAACAATTATAATAAAGGATTAGAATCAAAACCTTTGCAACTTGGACAGGAAAAGGTGTGGGGTTAACCGCAGAGACGTTTTCTTTAAACAATTATTTATTTTACAATCAATAGCAAAACAATGTAAGCCATGAATAAGTATTTTAAATTACACGCAGCTCACAAACATGAAACTAAACTAAGTGTAATTCATAAGCTTAGAAGACAGCATTATTATCTGATGGAAATTGAAACAATAAAAACATCAAATAAACTTTTAAAACAGCTCAGTGCTGAATTTCTTCAGTTTATTTTTGAAAAGAAGGTTGGTATCACCCATTTTGGGATCATACCCATATTCATAGCGCAATCCCGGTGTCTCCGAGTAGACGAGGAATCTATCGTAGCAATCCTCCGCGGAAGTCATCAGCTCGGGCACATCGTATCTTGGCACATTCATGTTGTTGCACAGGTCGTGCTTGTGGTTAGTAAACAGCATCCTGGCATCAGCCCATTGCTGCTCCTTGACCATGCGCCAATCTTGGCAGAGCTTATCGTAATGCTCATACCGATCAAAATCTATTCTCTCAATATCTTCAACGACAACTTCGGTCTCCCCCTGAGCAGACCAATCGTAGACTAGTAGTTCAGAGTGAACCGAAATCTCCTTGAGATACTTTTGCTTGTAGTTTTTTTCCATCGCTGTTAAATATTCCAAAGACATGACTTTAGAATCTTTCTCGTGCGCCAAGTTCCTCTTTTTAACCTTCTCTTGGACAACGCTAGCCGGAATATCCAAGTAGATAACGAGATGGGGTCGGAAAAGATCAGTGATGGTGTTTTGTTTTATGTCATTATAAACAGATTTGGCGCCTTGGCTCATGAAGTTGCATTTGACCATAGCTTCAACGAAAACAAAATCTGAGAAAGGAGATCGTTCCAGGATAGCTCCCTGGCCCGTGTTCAGAATGTGAGCTAGAGCGTCGATGTACTGCTCAAAGCGGAGGCCGTACATCATGATTTGGAAGTTGGCAACATGGCGATGGGTGGGATCTTTGCAGTAATTTACATGATCAAAGCTGCGGCAATCTTCAGGAAGTTTTGGATCTAGCGAACGCATGTCAAACCCGTATTCATTGATGTAAAACATGTCCATGGTAGGTTCAGGGAAATGCTTCATGTCAAGATCATCGGCTAGCTGTTTTGCCAGATCTGTTTTTCCTGCTGCGATAGGACCTTCCACAACAATCAACTTGGTGTTTGGAGTGAACCTGTGGGAGGTTCGGTCGATCCAACTTGTAGGTAAGTTGTAGAATTTCTCGTTGTACGGAAATGGTTTTGGTCGGACGGGCCAGTCCTTCAGGCCTTGACGCATGACCTTGCCTGCTATTCCCCGACTCTGCTTCGTTGATATGGCTGTGGCACACAAGATGGTGTTGCCATTAACAGCGATCCCTTTCAGGGAACCCAACCGAAATACAACAGCCATTTCAGTTGTTCACAGCCTGCCTTGTTTGTATTTGATTAAATCTTGATTTATACCTAAAAAAACAATTAAATAACTAAATTGATAAGCAGTTATTTGACTCAAAGAGCAAGATAATCTAGCGCCATACTAAAATTGATTGGAAATTAAAACAAAGTAAGAAGATTGACGATATGTGGCTTCGGTAAGATACAATAAATTCATAACAGATCAGCATTGTGTGCAAAGCTGTACGCCGCAAAGTAGACATTTTGTCATGCACAGCCGAGTAATTTTGTACTTCCAGATTGTTATTTTTATAAAGTGGTTACAGGAGCATAGATTCTCACCTTTTACAAAACCATAACAAATAAATTTCCTAGGTTTTCCGACACGAGAAAACCAAATGTCAAAACCAGCAGTGATATAACGAGCACAGAGTAAAATAACGAGTTCGTTTTTCATATGGCTACTGTGTTTATTGACGTATAACTTGCCTGCCCACTGGCAATATTGAAATCCAACTTTACGGTGTGTAAATAGTACACGCTTAAGCCTAGTTTGGACAAGGCGACTATTTTAGTCGGTAATTTAGTGGTGGGCGGGGCGCTACTAACCCGAAAAAATAGAGTGAAATGGATCGACTCAACTAAACCATTGACTAAACTACTCGACTATTTTTTTGTGATTCGCACACGTTTAGCCACTAAATTACTCGCTACTCGACTTAAATAGTCGCCTTGTGCGAACTAGCCTTAAATGATTGACAAACAACTCGACTATTTTTTTGTGGTTCGCACACGCTTAGCCACTAAATTACTCGCTACTCGACTAAAATAGTCGCCGTGTCCGAACTAGCCTTAAAATGCATCGAGTCGACTAAATCATTGACTAAACTACTCGAATATTTTTTTGTGATTCGCACACGTTTAGCCACTAAATTACTCGCTACTCGACTAAAATAGTCGCCTTGTCCGAACTAGCCTTTAATCAACGTGACGTGAGCTGTGGTGAGTAGGGATGGGCAAATAAATAAAAATATCGATATATAAATCGAATCGATATTTTTAAACACTATCGAAATATATAGAGGAAAAAATATCGATATATCGATGGAAAAAAAATATCGAAATTTTCAAAGAAAAAATATCAGTCGCTGGCGGGAATGGTCTCAAATTTTCGCAATTTTTGGCCAAAAGTCTATCGACGGGGGGGCGGAGACTTGCGATTTGCTCATTGACATAATATTAATAAATAGACTACGTGTTCCATACAGAAGAAACGACGAAAAACGGAGCCAGCTCTAGAAGGGTCAACTGACAAAGTAAAAGATTTGTCACAAAGTGTCTACACTTGTACACAAAAAAAACATTTTTTGCATCTTGAGCCGGGCACGTTTGTGTTGAACACTTTATAGTCCATCTGAGAGATGTTTTTTAACATTGTGTGCGAAGGAAGTATATCTTTGTCTTGCTCTGCCGACACGATTTACCGATGGGTGCTATCGAACGAATAGAAATAAAGATCTGTACACTAAAATGGTTTCTCGTCTCATTGGTACTAATAATATTACATCGCTTAAAAACCATATATGCGTGTACAGAAGAAAACGGTCACAGAGCGCCCTCGGTAACAAGTGATTACCAAGCCGATTCAGGGTACGAATAAATAATAAAAACAAAAAAGATTTTCATATTTCTATAATAATCTATAATCTAAGTTGCAAGGATATATTCATTCAAAGCTCTCAGATGTATGTCCACAAATAAAATCCAAACCTCAAATGAACATAAGCCCTGCAACTCTTGCCGACATTCCCTGAAACAGGGGTGACATTGGCAAAGTGAACCATTTTTTACAGTATGGGTGGTCAGCCTCATATCAACCTATAAGTCAAGGAATACGAGTAATAAATAACATTTAAGTATAAAAAAAACAACAAAATCATAAATCTATATAAAAAAAAGTCAAAAATTTCTTATGCAAAAAATGTAGCAAACTAATAGACCAACATTACAAATCAGCATTGCAGATTAGCCGCCACTTTTTCCTGTCCTTGCATACTTCTTTCATTTCATCCAGAGTCATAACCTTTTTCATACAAGCTCTCCTTTTATTATGACTCTGGATATCCCATTCATTCGCTATTTCAAAAATTTGGTCCATCCATACCTTTCTCGGTCTTCCTCTTCCACGACATCCATCAATTCTTGCAGCATACACTTTCTTCGTCAGTCTTTCCTCATTCATTCTCTCTAAATGTCCAAACCATCTAAGTATACTTATTTTAATCTTTACTTTCACACTTTCTCTTACACCACATTCCTCTCTAACAAAATCATTCCTCATTCTATCACTCCGTCTTTTTCCAATCATACTTCTTAAGTAGTCCATTTCCACTGTATGGACTTTACTAATCTCACTTTCATTCACCGTCCAGGCTTCACTTCCATACATCAGAGTGGGTACTAGTATACCACCGTGCACCGCGAGTCGAACATTTTTTGAAAGATTCTGGTTCTTGGCGATGCTAGCGGTAGCACCCAGTACGCACCTGCCTTTCATTATTCTTCTTTCAAATTCACCTGTCATTCTTCCATCTTTTTCAAACTTAAGTACTTCCCAGGTATACAAACTCATTTACGACATCAACATTCATTCCATTAATTTTAAATTCATAATTCATATTTTCATCATCTCTTTAAAAAATCAATACTTTCGTCTTACTTGCATTCAACTTCAAATGGTTACCTAACAAGCTTCATTCAATCTAGAGAGCATTGTTTGCAATTCTACTGCTGAATCAGATACAAGAACTGCATCATCTGCATACAGTAGAACACTCACTTTGCTCTCTCCTATCATCAATCCACAATTATTAAGTCTAGCATCTCTGACACACTTGCCCATGACCATGTTAAATAGCCATGGACTCATCACACATCCTTGCCTTACACCCTTATAAACTTCAAACCACTCACTATACTCACCATCAATACGGACACATGCCTTACTATTTTCATAGTTTGCATTGTGACGACGTCGCCCCGACTTCGTCGAGCGTCCACTGTCAGAAACCCTCCGGCTAACATCAGGGTTGTGTGTGAGCATTGACGTCCTCGTCTCAAGGTGGTTGGTAGGTGGGTTTGGACTACAGTCTGAAAAAGAAGTTTTAAAACCAAAGCAAAAAGAAACAAAAGGTGAAAGAGGAATGTGGTTTATTTAAAGAAATAATTCTTTACACAGAAGAACAACATTTACAGAGGAGGTAACTCATAGTTATATTATCGATGTAGTAATCAATGTAGTATCTCGCAAAATTACGAAAAGCTTATTTAATAAAATTTCCATTATCTAATTTTATTTGTTTTATTGATGGTTATTAACAATTATCACTACCACAAAGGTAGACATGAACTTTCATTAATAAAAGTATAAACAATCTTGTGACTTTATAATATCAAAGAGGACTTCCGAAAGCTTCCAGAACAAATCGAGATTATATGTAAACAACAAAACAAACAAGATGGCGGCAGAAAGCTTCTAGAAGGAATCGATGACAACCAACAAGATGGCGGTCGGGACGCCTGAGAAACAAAATGTATTTCTCGGACAAATAATACACGTAGGTATTCACTTATTTAATTACAACAACGAGCAACATCTGAAAACACACTCGTAGAACAGCTTCATGCTCAAATTATTCACAGAGAGAAGAATTACATTCACCTTAATTGTATCAATCCTACATGAGAAATATTGTTTTATTTCTAATTATTCAGTATCTAATAAGCGGCAACTCAAGTCTATTCTATTACCTATATATATCAATGCATTACAAAAGAATTCTTGGCGCAACGGCCATACCTTCGTGGAGGTACCACGTGCAAAGTTCAAAGGGAAATTATTAATTTACGTAAATAAAATACAATTGAGGCTTAATGATGCCACAATAATAATATAATAAGCTTACAGATGATACAGTACAAGCTCACATGTCCTGGACACGTATTCTCTCGACGGGAAAAAAAAAAAGTTAAATGAAATCAATCGATATCTGACTTGAACAATCCACAATTATAAATGATAAATGTATTCAGACCATTGTAATCAGATGATTACTTGAGGCAGTAACAATATTAAACGTTTACTCATCACGCGGAGTGCATGGTGAAAGAATTTAGTAATCTGGCTCAATTAAAACAATAATTCCGTGAAAACAAATCACTATTATGCAGTAACAGACATTAAATACCATTTAGAATAATAATTATCTTATTATTCTATAGGATGCTTACAGAATAAACAAAAACTTTTTGTGAAATTCAAAATGTCGACGCGCACCACGCGGTCACATTTTTAAATATTCCAAAATTTAAACAAATACAGTTATCTGAGATGGAATAGATATAATGGGGATAATGGGACGTAGGTTGGGATATGGATTGGGTTTGGGAAGGGAGGAATGAGTTACTTGTATACGATCATGATGTGGAATCAAGCTCCATGGCGGTTCCGTGATGGGAAGTGCGGCCTCCCTCGCTCACCACCGGCCGACACGTCAGATCTTCTCGAGGCCGTCCGTACAAGTGGCTCGAGTACGAACTCTGCTGTCCCCTCTGCCGTCCGCTCGCTTTCGCCCCGCATGATCCTCGGGTTTTTCCGCGCCCGCTCGGGAATCTTCGTGCCGGATGACGTTTTTCGCTTGCAGCGCTGTCATCTTTGCTTTCGAGATTCCCGCGGTGTTTGAATCTTGTTCGCGGCTTGGAATCAGGCGCGACACCCCATCCCTTCTTGGGTGGAAAGTTTTTGGACTCTTTCCTGGTGTGAGTTCAATTGGGAGTATCCGTATTCTCCCAGGGACATCAGTCAATGAAGGTCCTCAATGGTTGGATTCCATTTCATTTGGAAGTTTGATCCAAGCGCAATTGGAGATGGTGTATTTGGGGTGCTGGAGCGTCAGACGTCAGGAGTAGGCGAGAAGAAGTTGTGAGGCTTGATTGGTCTTCCTTCTTGAGGAATCTTGATCTCGTGAGAGCTCTTCTCTCTTGCAAGATCTTGATCTCGGGGAGATTCTTCTCTCTTGAAGGAGCTTGATTTCTCTTCGTTGGTGCTTTTCGATGTTTACTCTCGTTGGTGTAATATCTATGAATCATTATTCTAAACCTTACTCTAAGACTTAAGTAATTCTTAACAACTAGGTTCATTTAAATTCCTCGGGGAGAAAACAAGTTTTTCTCCCCGCCCACGCTTTGTTCGCAAAAACACAACAATGCTACGAGCAAGGAGTCTTCATGCGAGCACAACATGAGGTTTGGTAATGGCAAAATTACCGTTTCTGTCACTAGACAGGATATCAACATTTAAAGATGTTAGCTGTTGACAGCTACCAAATAATAGTAGATAGCAGCTCATGGTCATCGTCCTTTGATTAGGATACATGTTGAAACTTTTATCAGAAACTGAAATCATAAAAATTACATTAATCTACACAGCCGTCATCGACTCCGGGTGGATGACGTCTGTTTGATCTCTCAGGTAGAGAGTCTTTTGAAGGGACATAAGGGCTAAATATCTTATGTCTCTTCCGTCATCTTTTCTTAAGCGACATGATCATCGCTGAGTTGGTATGCTAAGTTCGCCCACTAAGTTAGGTAACGAACAGGGACCCACAGTACTATTTTCAGAAGGAAAGATACTGTTTTGCGTATGGTGGCAGTCAGGAGGCTGCGCCAGGGTCTCGCGTCGGGGGGTTTTCGTGAGTTTTTCAGGGATACTGAATTCTTTGGTTGAAACCACAAAGTTTCCTTCTCGTATTGTCAGGTCGACACCTATTATGTTTTCCTATGACCAGGTCAACACCTGTCATGCACTTTCTCACAGATATAATCAGGTCAGTACCTATTATAATATCTCCGTTGTATTATCAGGTCGTCACCTATCACGTCTTGCATTATCAGGTCAACACCTATCATGTTATGTATTATCAGGTCAATCACCTATCACATTTTTCTATGACCAGGTCAATACCTGTCATGTACATACTTTCAGGTACAGTTCAGGTACACCTGTACACTCGTATTCTCAGGTCGTCACCTATCATGTTATTTTTCGCGGTTTCTTGGGTAACCAAGAAGTGTACACAAACAAGTATCTCGAATTTTTGGTACGAGGTACTGCTGGTGCATTTTCTGGAGAGGAAGGGATACAACTTTAAAGCTCGCCACTGCATCCTGACGAGGTTCTACTTGTACTTGCAGAGTTCCTGACAGAATGTTGCAAAGGTGGACTTTAGAGGTTGTGGGACTGAAGAGAACAAGTTTTCAAAGTATGGTAAGTATTTTGAGGTTGTGCACACTGTATACGGAGCTGAACAGAATGCAAGGTGATCAATCCCGCTATCCGCACAACTTCATAATAGAATTTTTATTTGATGTAGATGATTTGAGAAATTATCTACTTGTCCAAGATTGGACGAGATGATTTTACTTGTTCTGTATTTATTTTCTCTTCAAGGGACAGGAGGGGATCGAGGAAAGGAGTGCTTACGGACAAACTCAATGGAGATTTGGACGCCAGGAATTTTTTTGAATATAAAATAACAAAACTAGGAGGAGGTTGGAATTTAACTATCCTTCATAACCCAAGATATATTTTTTGTGTCGTTTACGCCTGTAAACGGGGAATTGTATAGCTAATGTTCTATGGTGAGCTGTGTCAATCCTCAGTATGGGTTCCATTGTGAAAAAACAGGAGTAGCAAAAGAGTAGTACAATTAACAGAAATATAATTTAACAAAACTCACAGTTTTATCCAAACGGTGTTTTATCCAGACTGTAGTCGTGCTAGAGTTGGAAGGTCAGCCGATGCTTACGAGCCTGCCTGATCCAGCTTGGACCAGCCTGAGCCAGGTGGAGCCAACTCGAGCACCGCGTTGGGATCCAGGTGGAGCCAACTAGTGCACCGCGTTGGGCGCCAGTGTGACGACGTCGCCCCGACTTCGTCGAGCGTCCACTGTCAGAAACCCTCCGGCTAACATCAGGGTTGTGTGTGAGCATTGACGTCCTCGTCTCAAGGTGGTTGGTAGGTGGGTTTGGACTACAGTCTGAAAAAGAAGTTTTAAAACCAAAGCAAAAAGAAACAAAAGGTGAAAGAGGAATGTGGTTTATTTAAAGAAATAATTCTTTACACAGAAGAACAACATTTACAGAGGAGGTAACTCATAGTTATATTATCGATGTAGTAATCAATGTAGTATCTCGCAAAATTACGAAAAGCTTATTTAATAAAATTTCCATTATCGAAATTTATTAGAAATGGACTATCTAAGAAGTATGATTGGGAAAAAACGAAGTGACAGGGTGAGGAATGATTTTGTAAGAGAAGAATGTGGTGTAAGGGAAAGTGTGAAAGTGAAGATTAAAAGAAGTATGTTAAGATGGTTTGGGCACTTGGAGAGAATGAGTGATGAAAGATTGACGAAGAAAGTATATGTTGCTAGAATAGATGGATGTCGTGGTAGAGGAAGACCGAGAAAAGTATGGAAGGATCAAATCTCTGAAATAGCGAATGAATGGGATATCCAGAGTCATAATAAAAGGAGGACTTGTATGAAAAAGGTTATGACTCTGGATGAAATGAAAGAAGTATGCAAGGACAGGAAGAAGTGGCGGCTAATCTGCAATGTTGATTTCTAATGTTGGTGTATTCATTTGCTACATTTTTTGCATAGGAAATTTTTGACTTTTTTTGTATAGATTTCTTTGTAAGGTTTTGTTCTTTTTTATATTTAAATGTAATTTATTATTCATATTCCTTGACTTATAGGTTGGTATGAGGCTGACCACCCATACTGTAAAAAATGGTTCACTTTGCCAATGTCACCCCTGTTTCAGGGAAGGTCGGCAAAAGTTGTGGGGCTTATGTTCATTTGAGGTTTGGATTTTATTTGTAAGTACACATTCAGCATTTGTAAGCGCGAACTACACTTGTTGGTTTGTGGGCATACATCTGAGAGCTTTAAATGAATATATCTTTGCAACTTAGATTATAGATTATAGATCTAATTTTATTTGTTTTATTGATGGTTATTAACAATTATCACTACCACAAAGGTAGACATGAACTTTCATTAATAAAAGTATAAACAATCTTGTGACTTTATAATATCAAAGAGGACTTCCGAAAGCTTCCAGAACAAATCGAGATTATATATGTAAACAACAAAACAAACAAGATGGCGGCAGAAAGCTTCTAGAAGGAATCGATGACAACCAACAAGATGGCGGTCGGGACGCCTGAGAAACAAAATGTATTTCTCGGACAAATAATACACGTAGGTATTCACTTATTTAATTACAACAACGAGCAACATCTGAAAACACACTCGTAGAACAGCTTCATGCTCAAATTATTCACAGAGAGAAGAATTACATTCACCTTAATTGTATCAATCCTACATGAGAAATATTGTTTTATTTCTAATTATTCAGTATCTAATAAGCGGCAACTCAAGTCTATTCTATTACCTATATATATCAATGTATTACAAAAGAATTCTCGGCGCAACGGCCATACCTTCGTGGAGGTACCACGTGCAAAGTTCAAAGGGAAATTATTAATTTACGTAAATAAAATACAATTGAGGCTTAATGATGCCACAATAATAATATAATAAGCTTACAGATGATACAGTACAAGCTCACATGTCCTGGACACGTATTCTCTCGACGGGAAAAAAAAAAGTTAAATGAAATCAATCGATATCTGACTTGAACAATCCACAATTATAAATGATAAATGTATTCAGACCATTGTAATCAGATGATTACTTGAGGCAGTAACAATATTAAACGTTTACTCATCACGCGGAGTGCATGGTGAAAGAATTTAGTAATCTGGCTCAATTAAAACAATAATTCCGTGAAAACAAATCACTATTATGCAGTAACAGACATTAAATACCATTTAGAATAATAATTATCTTATTATTCTATAGGATGCTTACAGAATAAACAAAAACTTTTTGTGAAATTCAAAATGTCGACGCGCACCACGCGGTCACATTTTTAAATATTCCAAAATTTAAACAA
Organism: Agapetus fuscipes; assembly: GCA_951799405.1. Lineage (NCBI taxonomy): Eukaryota > Metazoa > Arthropoda > Insecta > Trichoptera > Glossosomatidae > Agapetus > Agapetus fuscipes. Next base: position 11,963,644 of record OX637333.1, on the reverse strand, counting down.
ATACAGTTATCTGAGATGGAATAGATATAATGGGGATAATGGGACGTAGGTTGGGATATGGATTGGGTTTGGGAAGGGAGGAATGAGTTACTTGTATACGATCATGATGTGGAATCAAGCTCCATGGCGGTTCCGTGATGGGAAGTGCGGCCTCCCTCGCTCACCACCGGCCGACACGTCAGATCTTCTCGAGGCCGTCCGTACAAGTGGCTCGAGTACGAACTCTGCTGTCCCCTCTGCCGTCCGCTCGCTTTCGCCCCGCATGATCCTCGGGTTTTTCCGCGCCCGCTCGGGAATCTTCGTGCCGGATGACGTTTTTCGCTTGCAGCGCTGTCATCTTTGCTTTCGAGATTCCCGCGGTGTTTGAATCTTGTTCGCGGCTTGGAATCAGGCGCGACAGCATGCACCGCACCTAGGAGAGCCCCATTCACTCCATATGCTTTCAAAACATCCCATAACATACCTCTGTCTACTGAGTCAAAAGCCTTTTCCAGATCTACAAAGGCCGTGAACAGCTTCCGCCTCACCGACAATTGTTTTTCAACAAGTTGTCGTAGAGGAAAAATCTGATCAACACAGCCTCTACCGGCCATAAAGCCGGACTGTATATCGGAAATCCTTTCACTAGTAGTCAGAATCACATTTTTTATAATCACCTTACAGAAGACTTTTCCTGGTATACTGAGTAGACTGATTGGTCTGAAGTTCTGACAGTCTTTTTTGTCCCCTTTACCTTTGTAAATGGGAACAATGACTGCCTTCCTCCAATCCATCGGTACTACTCCGGCATTCACACAAAGCTTACATAATTCATACATCCAATCTATCACACATTCACCTCCTGCTTTCAACATTTCACCATTTATACCATCAAACCCAGCAGACTTCCCATTCTTCAGACGTGAAATAGACACTTTAATTTCTTCTTTCAAAATATTCAATTCATTCTCTTCATCTATCTGTTCATAAATTCTTCTTCCACCCTGAACAAAAAATTCTTGAAAATAGTTCTTCCATCTCTTGCATACTTCTTCATTCTCCCATACCATCTCACCGGCAACACTTTTGACTCCTGGAGTGGTCAATGCAGAAGATTTATTTCTATCCGCATTGATCCACCTTCAAAATTCCTTCTTACTGTCGGTGAAACTTCTGTTAATCCTTTCATCAATCTCTCTTTGTTCATTCATCTTGCTTTCATAAATTATAGTCTTCGCCATTCTCTTATCTAATCTAAGCTGCAAGGATATATACCAGGCATGGGCAACCTTTCCTAGGTCTGGGGCCACATTATCATTCTGTCTCCGTGTCAAGGGCCGGACCAAATTATTAACTATATTAAGGTAATATTAAATTAAATAAAACACATTGCTACTTCTTGCATATTTTATTTATTTATATAATGAACGACATTAATTGCTTATAAAATTTAATGTGACGATTGACTTTGTACTTGAATTACGAGACTATCAATATTGGCGTTGATATTGCTTAATGATAATCTCATTGAATTTTCGAGATTTTCATCTGTTATCCTCGTTCGAATTTTCGATTTGGTGTACTTCATCCTCGAAAAAAATTGTTCGCATGTATACTAGAGATGCCACGAATAGTGAATTGGCCGAATACCGAATACCGAATATTCGGCAACGCTGTCGGCCGAAGCGCCGAATATTCGGCCGCCGAATATTCGGCGCTTCGGAAAAGAATGCTGTGGCAAACGAGTTGGATTTTTATTTGAAAACAGTTCGCCTAGATCGGAAGGCCGATCCTTACAAGTGGTGGTCAGCAAACGAAAAACAATACCCGAACTTTTCGAAATTTGCAAAAGTTTATCTTTCTTCGCCTGGAAGTAGCGTTTATAGTGAGAGGTTATTTTCTGAGGCTGGTAACGTTTACGATGAAAAGCGCAATCGTTTGCTACCAGAAAATGCTGAAAAGCTCGTTTTTATCCATCACAACTTACCACTGATTAATTTTAAGTACTAAAATGTTGTAATTTGGAAATAAATACATAATTTTTGAGTAAAATAACGTGTCTTTTTTACATGATTTGCTATTCGGTATTCGGCCGAATAGTACGCACTATTCGGCCGAATACCGAATAGCAAAAAAGTGGCCGAATAGGCCGAATACCGAATAGTTGCCGAATATTCGTGGCATCATTAATGTATACGTGCTGCCAAAAAGAAAAATGATGTTTCTTGCAAATCTACGTAAGTTTGTATAATTTTCTTCCACCAAATATAATTTATAAAAATCCGTCAAAGTAACTTTGTCAAATTGTGATTTTAGCGCTAAATCCCCCTGAAGCTCAATAAGTTCCATCTGTAAATTTGCTGGCACATTATTTACATCAGCATCTATCGGACGAGCAAATATAGCGAATGTTGAGTCTTTGTTTTGGAAGTCGGCAAACCTCATATCAAATTGCTCTATTAGTGCCTTCAGTTCATCTCCATAAGAATTATATGTGATGTTTGTATGCCTTGAAAGATTAGGAAAATGGTAACAATTTTTACCTCTTATCTGATTTTTCAAAAATCTAAGCTTATTACAAAAAACTTTGACATGGCTATGCAGTTCATGAACCAATTGTCCCTGTTTTTGTAGTTTTAAATTAAGATCATTTAGGTATCCTGTGACATCTACAAGGAATGCTAAATCACACACCCATTGATTATCTTTTATTTGGTTGATTGTGTTTCCTTTTATGTCCATAAAATCTGCAATGTCTTGTCTCAAATCATAGAATCGTTTCAACATGTTTCCTTTACTCAACCACCTCACTTCACAGTAATAAGACACATCTTCATAGTCTGAAAATAGGTCTTCCAAAAACACGTTAAACTGGCGGTGATTAAGTGCACGTGACTTAATAAAATTAATGCTTGCTACTACTACATCCATAACATTCTTGAATTTCATCGATTTTGTGCACAAATTTTGCTGGTGGATAATACAATGAAAATTTGTTAAATTTTCCGGCTGGATCTGTAATTCTATTGCTCTTTCATTAACAACTCCAATAAATCCTTTCCGTAAGCCAACCATTGCAGGGGCACCATCAGTACATATGCCAGATAGTGCACTCCATTTAATCCCAAAGCTTTCGAAGACTATGTTGACTGCTTCAAATATATCTTCACCGGTAGTCGTTCCTTTTAACGGCTGAAGAGCTAATAATTCTTCTGTGATTTTGAAGTCCACGTCAACTCCTCTGATAAATATTGCTAATTGTGCTGTATCAGAGGCATCTGTGCTCTCATCCAAAGCAATTGAAAATGCTTCGAATCCAGTAATCACCTCTTTCAAACTTTTTTTGATATCATCAGCCATCATTTCTATACGTCGGACAACAGTACGTCTCGACAAAGATATTCTCTCAAAGTCTTTTTTCTTTTCAGGACAGATTATACTTGAAACGTCGAGCAGACACTCTTTAATAAATTCTCCTTCACCAAATGACTTAGAATGCTTTGCAATTTTTTCGCTTACAACAAAGCTGGCTTTAACAACGCTATCGTGCTGCGTTATTTGCTTTTTGAACATTTGTTGCTGGGTATCCAAGTTCTTCTTCAACTTCTGTATCATATCTTTTCAAATTTGTTCATTTATTTGTTGGTGATCCGCATGCCTCGAAGTAAAATATCTCTTTAAGTTGAATTATTTGTTGACGGATACGGACTCCTTACACAGCAAACATACGGGCATTCCTTTATTCAGGATAAAGAAATAATCCTCCGTCCACTTGTCTTGAAATTTTCGACACTCTGCATCAACTTTTATTTTTTTCGACATAACCCCTGACATTGTCACAAATTTAAAAACAATATTCAGAACTGACAAACAAAACTGTCTTCTACGCCAGAACGCACCAGTAAACAGAACAAACCAGACCAGAAGTCGCGTGAACACTAAATAAGGGGAATGCGGCGCGGAGGGGGACGGAATTAGTGTGCTGCACTCGGGATATTTCGTGCCTACGAACTTTGCCGAAACACAAACCATCGGATGCATTGCGATAATAATATATATTATTATATTATGTAGCGCGGAGGGGGTGGGCCCCGCTCGTAATCCTTCGGTGCGTATACGAGCTTCCCCGAATCACTGCAAGCGCCCGTGTCATCTGCATTATTTTAACTAATGTATTTCTCAATTACTTCGCCGAGATGAATCAGGGCCGGACAAAATAGCTCCGCGGGCCGGCGGTTGCCCATATGTGATATATACCATTTAAGATTTACATCAAATGCATTCCCACAAGCAGACATGAATAATTTCGCGCTAACACATGCCGCATGTGGACCTACATTATAAGAACCCATCTCAAATGGCCATCTTAGCTATCTTATATTCGTTTTCTAGCTTTCTATCATTTCTATCATTCAGCCAATTTTCGTAACACTTTTTCTTAACCTTCACAGCTTCTTTTACTCTATCATTCCACCAGGCATCTCCTTTCAATCTTCCACCTTTCGTTATCCCACATGCTTTTTTAGCGCATTCAGTCATTCCTTCTTTCAGATCTTTCCACATACTTTCAATATCTTTTCCACACACACTCTTCTCAAGTTCACTCACACTTAAAATTTTGTGGAGCTCTGACACATACTTCTCTTTCACATTTTCTTCATTCAGCCTTTCTACTTTTATTCTAGGCAATCTTACTTGCCTCTTTCGTTTCTTCTTTCTTACTTCACCAATCATTATTTTAGCACATAAGAGATATGGGTCACTGCATATTTCAGGCCCCCGGTAGACACGGCTATCTCTTACGGCTCCTCTCAATCTTTCATCCACACAGATGTAGTCAATGATTGTGCGACTTCCCACAATCTGCCACGTGTACAGATGCACATCCTTATGCCGAAACCAAGTATTCGATGCAAAAAGACTGTGCTCCGCACACAAAGCAATCAGATGTCGCCCATTATCATTGACTACACCTCTCCCACCAGGACCAATAATTTTCAAACATTCATCCCTCTGCGCACCTATCCATCCATTCATATCACCTTAAATTACAATGTTTTCATTCTTCTTCCTTTCATGCACAACCGCATTCAGCTCATTCCAAAAACTCATTCTCACTTCCATACACTCTGAATCAACAGGAGCATAACAGGTCACCAAGAAAAGTTTCAAACTGTTAATTTTGAATTTAACAACCAAAATCCTGGGAGAAATTCTTCGGTAACCCGCTATGCATCCCTTCACACACTCACTCACAATCACACCTACACCCTGCCTTTCATTCCCATCTTCCACACCCCAGATAGCATTTTAAACTTGCATCTGACTTGCAACAAGTTTGATGTGTCAAAAGTGAAGGCTTGCTGCAAGTTCGCCATGGCAAGTATATACACTTGAGGCAAGTTTGAATCAAACTTTCTAGTTTCCCAGCAACAAGCTTGCAGGAACTTTGTCATAACAAAGTTCCCGCAAGCTTGTTATGACAAATTTGCCAAATGTTTGCTTCTGCAAATCATATACATTTTTTTATAATATTTAAAAAAACAAAATTAGAATAAAAAGATAAAATATTTTAATTTTATTTTATTTACAGTTCGCTTATAGTAGTAACAAAGTTTTATAATAATCACATCATCATCATCATTGGCACGACCTCCCTCAGCAACCGCTGCCACCGCTGTCTATCCAACGTCTTCCTCCTCCAGCCCCACTGCACGACAATCCGCCACGACTTCATCCAGCTATCTTGAACGTGGTCTTCTCACTGTCCGCCGTCCCTCCGGGTTCGTCATTACAATCGTCTTCTCCAGGCTATGATGGTCTAATTGCTGAATGTGCCCCAGCCAATGCAGTCTGTTGACCTTTATTGAGCGGACCACATCAGCGTCCTGGTACAGCTTATACAATTCGGAGTTATATCTTCTTCGCCATGTTTCTAGTCACACTCGGGTACATTATTCCCCTAGCCCCGTTGCTTTGTCTCTCGGCTCTGTAACAAAAAAACAAGGATATTTTTAGTAATTATATTACAAATCATTTATAATTAAGGATGTAATATACACTAAGTACTGATTTCATTATAAACAGTTTTAATTTTCTTTTTAGAAATTTGTTCCACGGTACTCCGTTTTCCTAGAAATTATTAAAGCAAATATTATAAAATTCCAAGATCGGATTGCCCTGTAAGGAGTTATTTATGGAAACACATAAAAATATAATATCCGATGAATAAATTTTAACTGTGTATTATTTTTATTGCAAATAGGATGATACTTCTTTATGGAGTCAGACGCTACACAATTTTTGCCCAGTGTCGCGCAGCTTTCACCGCTCTATCGTTACCCTCTATTAGGTCGGCCAGTGTGCAGCTTGTTGGGCAGGCCGAACAGATCCGAAGATGATCCATGAACTGTTGGGCTCCGCATTCACAGAGCGTGGTGCCATCTTGATGTAAGATTGCCCAGGTCATCATGTTACAATGCGCTCTGCCAACACCCGTTCTCAACCTGTTTAGGGCCCTCCATAGAGACTACTCACGATCCTGTCCAGGTGGGAGCTTCTCGCTCGGCTGCACAAAGTTATCAGGTCGCTCCAAATTCCACAGACACAGTCTCTCCCACGCCAGCTCCATAGTCAATCGGTGCACAGAGCTCAAGAAACTGTGACGCCACAATGTCCAAAAAGGCAGTGCTGTAGATTCTTCAGGGATTTTTGTTGTCAACCCTCGAGGCCTCAAGGGAGAGGAACTGAAACAAGTGTAATAACAATCAGTAACTGTTGGGTGTTCTTTGAAGCTTCTAAATAAATCTTGAGGTATGATTCACACTAAAACAGCGCTCATCAAAGAAATTATCCCCATATTATTATTGTTATCCGGGGCTTAGTTTCCCTAGCCACGGACATCATATTATATTATAAGTCTAATCTAATCTAAGCTGCAAAGATATATATCATTTAAGATTTATATTAAATGCATTCCCACAAGCAGATATGTATAATTTCGCGCTAACACATGCCGCATGTGGACCTACAATATAAAAACCCAATCTCAAATGAACATAAGCCTTGCAACTCTTGCCGTCCTTCCCTGAAACAGGGGTGACATTGGCAAAGTGAACCAATTTTTTATAGTATGGGTGGTCAGCCGCATAACAACCTATAAGTCAAGGAACTGTACTGCCAGTTTTACAGGCCAGTTTTGTAGTTTTGTTTGGTTTTGTTTGGCACAGGCCAGTTTTACAGGTTTTACTGCCAGGAATAAGTACTGCCAGTTTTATCAACACACATCAAATGGCTTCATCGAACTAATTTTGCAACTTATTTTCACAGAATATGTCACATTTAGGTTACAAACAACTTTGCTGAAATTTACTTTCAAATTTTTACGTGAAAATATTTGAAATAAATAAAAACGTAAGTTCAAAAAGTTAGTGCCAAAATCTAGATAATACACATTTCTTATTTCTACAAAAAGTACATCAAACACGTCCTACTAAGTATTCAAAAGGAAATAGTTTTACATACCTGGTAAATATGATATAGGAACAGCATGCCGAAACATTTTAAAAGACGTAAGTACATTACTAATCGTCAAATAAACACGTATCTGATTCCTTTAACTTCCGTATTGAAACAATGAGGTACATAACAAAGGCGACTGGACATTATAAAACGCAAAAAAACAAAAATGTAAGAAATTCACAAAGCGAACTCGTATACAAATAATGGCGGCCGGCCACCCGCCACACGCGGTTGCGTGGGGGTAGGGATACCAGATGAAAAATTTAAAATTCCTGACAAAAAGCCTAATTTCCATAGAAAGTCCTGACATTTTGTTGCAAACGTAATTAAACACTGCGTACTTACTTAATAAGTACAAAGCTAAAGCATAAACAAATATTTCAAACTAACTTGTGTTTCAAATATTTTTCTATGCTTTGACTATTAAAAAATTGAAAAGTCCTGATACTTCCGAAATCCGGTCGCAATCCCGACAAGAGCCTAAAAATCCTGACGTATGGCAGCCCTACGTGGGGGGTCTCTCGTGACGTCATTTCAAAGTTGTTTGAGAAACAGCCACAGAGAGAGTAAAATTCAGAAATAATGTTGCCAAAACCAAAATATGCCCAAAGATTTCTAGGCATGCGCGTCACAATCTGTCAACTCGTGTCTGATCAGTGCTGCCGCTGGGAAAAAAGTCGCGAGATTTAAAAAAAGCAAAATAGCAAAATCGATAAAACGGCAACACTGCTAATCGTATTTTTGACAGCCCGTCACGCAAGTTTGTATCAAACAAAAAGCAAACTTGTTTATTCATATTTGAAACATGATGCAATATGCAAGCTTGCAGCAATATTGCAATAAACTTATTTTGTCATATTTGACATGACAATGTAAAATCAAGTACAAATCAAACTTGCAGCAAACTGACCTGCTATCTGGGACCTGACCAAATATACAATTCACCATTGGCTATTACTTTCTCACCATTCCCTTTCATTTTTGTTTCTGTCACACCCATTACTTTTATTCGTTTCTCTTTCATTACATTCATAATTTCTTTCTCCTTGCAATCATTCATCTTCCTTACATTCCATGTCCCGAAAACCCATTCATTCTTTCTATGAAAATTAGTGGTGGCATTTCCACAATGTACAGATTTAAAATTATTGTTGGTGGCCATTGCTACAAAACAAAATGTAAAGAACTAAAGTGAGTTTAAATATACAAATAAAAAATACAGCTATAAAACAGAAAATATATTGTCCATATAAAAGTGTATATTGGCCATGTTGTTCATCAGGTAGGTACACAATTTTGATTTATTTATTTATTTTTTATTTCTTCTTTCCAGTAATTTTGTTCTTGTTCCAAATTTTTCAAAAAAAGTTGAGGTTATGTTTCAAAAATGTTTATAAGAGTTATTAAGAAAGCAAGAGATAAGAAAAAAAAATCTTTCAAACTTTCATACTGTACAATTTTTCATACTTTGGGCTCGAAGATTGTGAGAGAACGAAATCATAAACACCCCTTCTTTTTCTTCTAATATGATAGCTAAGTATATAATGAAGCTTTATAAGCAATAAAAAAAATGTGTCTTTTCGCTAGTGATGTGAAACAAAAAATCTTTCAAATTTTCATACTTCACAATTTTTCATACTTTAGGCTGGAGGATTGTGAGAGAACGAATTCATAGACACCCCTTTTTTTATTCCAATATGACAGCTAAGTATATAATGAAGCATAATAAGCAATAAAAAAAATGTGTCTTTTCGCTAGATTTAAAAATTTTTGTGCTCGAAGATTGTGGGAGAACGAAATCATAGACACCTCTTTTTTTTCTTCCGAAATGATAGTGAAGCTAATCATGAAGCATTATATGCAGTCACATTTTTTTGCATATTTTTTTAAGTTTGTGAAAAAAAAATCTTAAAATTTTTCATACTTTACAGATTTCAATATTTTTGTGCTCGAAGATTGTGGGAGAACGAAGTCATAAACACCCCCTTTTTTTCTTCCGATATGACAGTGAAGCTAATCATGAAGCATTATATGCAGTCACATTTTTGTGCATATTTTTTAAGGTTGTGAAAAACAAATCTTAAAATTTTTCATACTTTACAGATTTCAATATTTTTGTGCTCGAAGATTGTGGGAGAACGAAATCATAAACACCCTCTTTTTTTCTTCCGATATGACAGTGAAGCTAATCATGAAGCATTATATGCAGTGACATTTTTGTGAATATTGACCAGCATAACAAGAGCATAAACCTAAATAAGAATCTATGTTATAAATGTTAGTAGAATTAAGACTAGGTATGGTAAACCTAAAACTATCTACTCTACAAACAGAATCTATATGCATGCCTTCAGTGGATAATTTAATATGTTTAGTTTCTCGGCTGAACGCCAAGTCCCTTAACCTGCTCTTCAGGCAGGCTTCAAACTCATCCACTAAGATCCTGTTAGATCTACAGCATTAACAGCTTTCTTACGTTGCAACACTATATCTTTCAGAATGCGAATGCATGCTTCTGCATAATTGTTGGTATTATGCGACCTCGAAGATGCATTTAGTCTATAATGTAAGACCCATTCTTCTTTTCGCTCTAAAAAATGATTAAGGCGTTTGCTGAATGCCGGATACTCAGAGCTTTGGTTCAGCGCCTTTCCAGTGGCAGCAGACAGCTCTTCGTTTGATCCCGCGCGTACAATCTGAAGTAAATTTTTTTGTTTATCAGAATTCCTCTTTTCTCATAAAAAGAAATAATGGTTAATGGAGTCTTACAAGTTTTTGCATGGATATTAAAAAAAAAATTGGCAGGCAAACACCATACATCTACCCTAATTACAGTTCACCTTCACAGCCATCAACAAACTGGGAGGAACTGTTGCACCATACTTCTTAAGATGTCTACAATTCATTGAAAAATATAAAATTTTGACTAAGTAGTTAATGAGTTTGACACTCCGAGCTAAAGGATGCTGCACCAAGACATCGATGCGGCTCATTGGTACAGGAAATAGATCATGACCTCGCCTCCAATCCTAATACTTGGGTACAAACAACCTGAAACCCCCCAAAAGGGTGAGACTGTCTTTTAAACCATTGATGGATTTCCTTGACTTATAGGTTGGTATGAGGCTGACCACCCATACTGTAAAAAATGGTTCACTTTGCCAATGTCACCCCTGTTTCAGGGAAGGTCGGCAAAAGTTGTGGGGCTTATGTTCATTTGAGGTTTGGATTTTATTTGTAAGTACACATTCAGCATTTGCGAGCTTTACATCTGAGAGCTTTAAATGAATATATCCTTGCAACTTAGATTATAGATGCCTCAACCAATTATATGAAACAATGATAAGGAAAAGGAGTTGAGATTTTGTTTTGTTTACCTCTTGAAACAAGGCCATCAAAGATTGTCTGTGTTCTGTTCTCGTATTTTGCATGAGCCATCTCCATTCAGCTTAGCAAACATGGAAGTGACACAACAATTGTCTGGCACTGGGAAAAACTGCACGAAGTGCCTGCTTTTCTGCTGCACAATCGTCGGTCATAAATATGTCAGGTGCCTGAAAAATAATTTTCATGGAAATATTATTTTGCGAGTGGTTGATATGAAGTTGTCCACTGTACTTAAACTTAAACACTTTCTAGAGGCGTTGTTGTATCTTGTATACAATGATATAAGAAGTTGTATTAAAAGTGCAGCTTAGTTGCGTTTGCGCAACTTTCAATTTCATTATTATTTAAGTATTTCAGCAAGTCAGTGCAGTGAATAGCTCAGTGGTAGAATGCTTGCCCCCGGGAGCAGGAAACCCCCCACTTCAACTGAAGTGGTTGTGTAAGGCTGGCCCCATTAGCTGTAAATAATAAATAGGTTCCACACATCACATACGACCCCATTTGGGACGAGGTAAGAAGTTGCACTATATATGCAGCTTACTTGCGTTTAAGTACTGGTCTCTTCTCTTTCACAGTTTATTTACTTTGAATTCCAGTTATTTAATATTTGACCCGAGATTTTCAAGTTTTTTCAGTCCATATATTCTATTACTGTTGTTGGTAGTGATGTGTTGTACACTCTAGGTACTTGGTCAATTCAGAATAAAAATACTGTTACTACAACTATGGAGTTACTATGGTTTTAATCAAATTTAAACTTCTATAGGTACAATCTAATCTAATCTAAGTTTCAAATATATGTAACATTAAAGATTCACATTACATGCATTTTCACAAACAGACATGTACAGACATGTACAAAATGTACAAGTTTGCGCTTGCAAATGCCGCATGTGAACCTACAACATAAAAACCAAATCTCAATAGGACATACAACCTGCAACTCTTGCCGTCCTTCCCTGAAACAGGGGTGACATTGGCAAAGTGAACCATTTTTACAGCATGGGTTGTCAGCCGCATACCAGCCTGTAAGTCGAGGAACATACACGACAAATTTTCATTTTTTAAATCAATAAATAATAATATCTATGGACATCAAAACTAAAACAAAATCCAATTTCATAATCTTGTACCTGACGATGAAAACATTGTTTCCGATACCGGTCGTACATTAATGAATTTTACTCGCCCCGTAACCATATACAAATTGTTTTTTTATTTTAATATATTAAAAATGAAAGGTTATAAAGTGAATGCCTCATCAATTAATGATATAATAAACCCTAGCCGCCAACATTACAGATCAAACGCCACTTACTTCTGTCCCCATGGACATCAAAAAATAAACAGAAAACAAATTCTAATTTTAAAAACCCTAGCCGCCAACATTACAGATCAACCGCCATTGCATGTAAATATATTCTCTTCAATTACATTCATTTAATTGCTACTTGATTTGACTTAATTGAAATTTATCAAGAAAAGAATATAGCACACTGCCATAAATGAAATCTTTATACATTTATGAAAATGAATCATACTAAGTTGTTTGCCACAGAAGCATGAAGGGCATGATGTCTTGAGCAGCCCAAATGCTTGTTGGTATCCACTGCTGGCCTGAGAATGGTGAATAATCACAGCTAATGGAATAGCCCCTGCATTTGTCGCAGTCAAAACTACAGTGGTAGATGACATATATGTCTCCAAACTGCTGGTGGAGTCTATAAAAATGATTTCACCAGCCGAAAGCAGTGCTTGAGCCCTTCTCATAATGGGTGTGACAATAACCACCGACCACATAGAGCTGTTGCCGGTAGTTTTTACCATAACTCCTGCAAACATGATAAAACTAACTAACAAACAATTGATAAAAAAAAATGTATGGGCAAGAAAGTAGGATCTAATCTAAGCTGCAAAGATATACATCATTTAAGATTTATACTAAATGCATTCCCACAAGCAGATATGTATAATTTCAGGAGATTGATGCATATACTGTAACTCTGTCGCCATTGTATAACTGTAACTAAGTATGTCGCCATTCCGCTAGGGGCGGCTGGAGCCTCTGCAGAGCTGCCTTCGTTTCTTCCTATCCTTATATCCCTTTGACAATTTATTCATGCCAATCATCTTTTTCATACATTTTCTTCTTTTACACTCACTTTCACAATCTCCTCAACCTGATCACTGCATTCTTTTCTCGGTCATCCCTTACCTTGTTTTCCTTTCACTTTCCCTGTATTTTTACATTACGAGTTTTTATGTGTTCTGACTAGAATCAGCTGCAGTTGCAGATTCAGGAGTTAAATAATTATAGCACATAATATATGTACGTGCATATTAGAGATGCCACAAATACTTGTTATAGCGAATAATCGTATAAAAAATCATTTATTTGTTATCAATTACTTAATGATCTTAAACGTCTTGCAGTAGTATTTTTTAGAGTGATCTAAAAAAATGACAAATTATGAGAAACTAAAGCAATGACATTAAAGAAATTAGTCTCATACTATAGAGAATACTGATTGTGATTTCACAATCTGAAATGCAGGCAAACCTTTTCTTGCATCTTTTTTTATGAGGAATACCTCCTTCTGTTTCATTGCATGAATCCAGCCTAATAATTTTATTGATGAGTAATTAAATAATATTTTTTTATTCATTCGAAGTTTATATAAGACAACTGTTTGTCAAATACTGAATAATTCTAACTATTCGATGAATAACAAAAAAAATGTTTAGTAATGCTGAACGCCATATAATAGTGAGTATTTCCGGCAGCACTAGTGTGTGTGTATAAAAATATATTATTATTTTAATTTGCAGAGTTTTCCATTACCTCTTTGTTGAAAAGAATCTTGTAGCTCTGCAAGCTTCTCAAGTGGGTCTACATGATTCCCATAAGCCTCACTTCTGTAATGATCATACATACTTTGGACGATGCGTCGTGTTGGGTTTATGGAAGCGTCAGCAAAGTCAATTTCAGCAGCTCCAGACAAGCGCAATTTTGCTTCATTGCATCTAATCGCATTATTAACGGATAAACCATTCTTGAAAAAATCTGCATATTGAGCCTGCAATTATATTATTTATAAATACACAAATCATACTCCTATACTTGAATTCTGCTGCAACGCTAATGCTACTAAACTACACATGTAGTGTAACTTCTTGACATGTTTTCCCCAAAGGGGTCGCATGAGGTGGATGGCACCTATTTATTTTTACAGGTAAGGGGGCCGACCTTACACTAACCTCTTCAGCTGAAGTGGGGGTTTCTCAGCTCTTGGCGGGGCTGGTACTCATTTATTGTGAAGGCTGACTAACTGACTGGTATTTTATTTTTGGGTTTCAAACAAACACCAAAATGGGAAATCATTTCTGACACCATCGGTGGGATTAGAACCCGAGCCCAGTCATAGAATGCAAGCACTCTACTAACTACGCTATCGACAAATTAAAGCTTTATAATGTTTTATTTTCAATCCTCCAATTTCCAATAAATGAAGACCTTTCATATTTGAGAATCTATTGTGGTGCAGTATGTCTTGCAGAAATACATAAGGAAAAATCAACCAGAATATAATCATGTGATGTTACACCACTACACCATCCATAGCTCAGTTGGTAGAATGCTTGCATTTCATGCCTAGAGCTAGGGTTCCATCCCCACCCAGGGTATCAGAAATGATATCCTGTATCAGTGTTTATTTCAAACCCAAAAATAAAATACTAACAAGGTACACTCAGCCTTCACAAGAAATGAGAACCAGCCCCCTCAGGAGCTGGGAAACCCCACTACAACTGAAATGGTTGACATAAGGCTGGCCCCCTTAGTTGTAAAAATAAATAGGTTAGACACCCCAGTACCTACCCAAAAGAATAAGTAAAAGGGGACAAAAACAATATAAGAAGTATTTACTCACTTTGGTTTCTTCACTAGCACGTAACAATCGTAATGATTCTGCTGTGTTTATGGGATGGTTATGAGCTCCCTCTATCTTAATGACAGCTTGTAATGGGGCTTCCACACGCTTGCCAACCCATCTCAAGTCAAGCGCACAGTGTGTCGTCTAGAACATGCTAGCTGGACAAAATTTTGTCTAATGGACTCATTTTGTCTAGCTAGCATGTTCTAGACGACACACTGTGCACTTGGCTACAAGCCAAGTACTTTTTTGCTACAATTATTACAAAATCTAGGCAGTGCAGTGAACGAATGCACTTTATTGGCGAACCGCCTCTGCCGCAGGGGCTTTTTCGAACCTAGTGAACTAGCCTGCCTACTCGTTCTGCGCACGATTACGGCAGTCTAATTTAAAGTCCGGCTTTGCCAGCACACTTTATCTCTGCTCTGATTTTTAAAGGATCCATGAGAACTGACTTACAACAAAAATAAAGTGGACAGTTGTATGGTAGAATCCCAGGCCTGATAATGCTACTTCCCATTGTTGTGCAGGTACTGAAGTCTTTATTGTGCTTTTTATTTCTGCTTTTTATTTTTAAGCAAAAAAGCAAAAAAAACCAACCACTTTCAGTTGAAGTGGGGGTTTCCCAGCTCCCGGGGGGGCTGGTTCTCATTTCTTGTGAAGGCTGAGTAAACCTTTGAGATCGAACCCTTGCTCTCGGCATGGAATGCAAGCATTCTACCAATTGAGCTATCGACCTTTTAACGAGCTTGATCGTCGTTGCTACAAAGCGCCAATTCTCAAGCAAGACCCAGTTGCTGTAAGGCTGGATGGACCTTTGGTGACCGGTCATTGCTAAAGGTTGTAGGTATGAATTTTTCAACCCAGCGAAGAGCAAATTTGAAAATATAAATGGTAATTTTTTTGTGCTCCGCCGGGAATCGAACCCACAACCTTCCCATTCAGAGTCCGCAGTGTTACCACTGAGCTACGGACCGGAAGCAACCCATTACAAAATATTTCCCTAGAAACACGCTCGTGTGACGTCATCATTTTATGTTTTATGGCACTTGCCGTGGGTCCACTATTATAATTTCATGGTATCAATTTAATTGATTCGTTAATTTTGTTTGCAATTAAAATGTCAAAATGAGTTTTTTTTCACACATAGGTTTTACAGGTAAGCTGGCTGGCCTTACTCCAACCACTTTAGTTGAAGTGCGGGTTTCCCAGCCATCTATAGGGGTGGTTCACATTTCTTATGAAGTCTAAAATAATAAGCCATGCTGGTGATGATGATGATGATAATTTGATTTAGCGCCGTTTCGCGAAGATTGTTACTCCAAAGGCGCAAAGCGGTGGGGCAATAAACACCGAAACGAGAAATCATTTCTAAGACCCTCGTTGGGATCGAATACTTCCTTTCAGTCTTTGGTGGAGTTGTATGATTTTTTCAACTTAGCGACGAGCATATTATTTTAATGAAACAAGACGTGGTATGTATAATGGTTGAAATGGACTGTCTTAGAAGTATGATTGGGAAAAACGGAGTGAGAAGATGAGGAATGATCTTGTAGGAGAAGAATTTGGTGCAAGAAAAAGTGTAAAAGTGAAGATTAAATGAAGTTTGCTAAGATGGTTTGGGCATATGGAGAGAATGAATGAGGAAAGACTGACGAAGAAAGGATACGTTGCGTTGCAAGAATAGATGGATGTCGTGGTAGAGGAAGACCGAGAAACTCGGTGTTGGTGTTATGGCCGAGGGGGCTGGAGACAGCCATCGGACTGGAGAGAGGCGGTCATTGTGCCAATTTACAAAGGTAAAGGCGACAAAAAAGACTGCCGTAACTACAGACCGATCAGCCTTCTTAGTGTGCCAGGTAAAGTGCTATGCAAGATTCTTATCCATAGGGTAAGATTATCCACCCAGGAGAAGGTCTCAGATATACAATCTGGCTTTATGCCAGAAAGAGGTTGCGTAGACCAGATATTCGCGCTTCGACAGATAGTCGAAAAACAGCTGGCCGTTAATAAAAAGGTCTACGCGGCTTTCGTAGATCTTGAGAAAGCCTTCGACTCAGTGGATAGAAGTATGATGTGGTGTGTGCTAGAGAAGTATGGTGTAAACAAAGCACTTTTGAATGCGATACGCGCCATCTATTTAAATAGCAGGGCGTGTGTCAGGGTGGATGGAGAATACAGCGAGTATTTTAATGTGTACAAAGGTGTGAGACAGGGTTGCATAATGAGCCCATGGTTATTCAATATAATCATGGATCATTGTGTTAAACAAGCGAATCTGGAAGGACATGGCATACAAATTGGAGAGAGAAAAGTCGGAGTTCTGCTTTATGCTGATGACGCAGTATTAATTGCTGATTCAGCAGCGGAACTCCAGACAATGCTCTCTAGTTTGAACCATGTTCTGTGTGCAAGCAAGTTGAAAATTAATGCAAGTAAGACGAAAGTACTGATTTTTGACAGAAGGGATGAAACTGAAGAATGCACATTCATGTTGAATGGTACGAAAGTTGAAATTGTGGATGAATTTAGATACTTGGGAAGTATGTTTGAAAAGAATGGAAAGATGACAAGAGAACTTGAGAATAGGGTGTGCAAGGGAAAGCAAGTGGTCGGTGCAATAGGAAGAATAGCAAAGAACAAGCGATTGACGATGGATCTGAGAATGGCGGTACACAATGGCATATTGTTACCGACTTTGATGTATGGAAGTAAAGCATGGACAGTGAATGATAGCGAAATGAGTAAAGTATGTACGGTGGAAATGAAGCATTTGAGAAGTATGACAGGAAAAACTTTGAGGGATAGAGTTAGGAATGAATGGGTAAAAAAAGAATGTAATTTGAAAGAGGATGTGAAAGTTAAAGTACAAAAGAATGTGATGAGATGGTTTGGGCATGTGGAAAGAATGAAAGATGATAGACTGACAAAGTATGTATACAAAGAAAGTGTGAAAGGAAAAAGAGGGAAGGGACGACCGAGAAAAGTATGGAGTGATCAGATTGAGGAGATTGTGAAAGAATGGGATATACAAAGTGAGCGTAAAAGAAGAAAATGCATGAAAAAGGTGATGGATATGAAGGAATTGAAAGAGGTATGTCAGGATAGGAAAAAATGGAGGCAACTCTGCAGAGGCTCTGGCCACCCCTAGCGGAATGGCGACAGAGTTACAGTTACAGTTACAGTTACAGGGCTAATCTTTCCAGCGAGTTTGGAATAGAACAACGTTGTTCGATTCTGGCCTGGGTCATTTGACCATAACTTTGACCCTGGTTCAATAGATTATTATTGGGTAATTATTAATTAATAACTCATTAATATAAACAATAATTAATTATTAATTAACGATATTTACACCTGTTTCTGGCTAAGCAGGATAGGTTGTTGAATTGCATTCCTCTTCACAATTTTTTTTTTTTAAATTGAAAAATTGAAATTCAAATTGAAAAAGGTATTGATGGACCAAATTCCTGAAATAGCGGATACGTGAAATATCCAGAGTCATAATAAAAGGAGAGCGTGTATGAAAAAGGTTATGACTGCGGATGAAATGAAAGAAATATGCAAGGACTGCAAAAAATGGCAGTTGATCTGTAATGTAGGCGGCTAAGGCCAAAATTCAGTTTTCATTTTTGTACATGTTTTGAAGATTTCTTAGTGTATGTTTTTTTGTATAACTGGATGTAATTAATTGCTCTTGAGGTGTGATACACACAAAATCAGCGCTCACCAAATAAATCATCCCAATATTATTATTATTATTATTATTTGCACTCTGTCAGGATTCGAACCCACGGCCTCTCAAGTGCTGAGCGCTAGCCACTAAAATACGGACCATTCCATTTAAAAATATGTACTATTTTTTTTTAAATTTCCGCCTTTGGTTCTATGCGACTCATAATATACTACAGGTAGAGCCTTTTGAATAGCCAACAAAGAAATAGACAATACAAAGGTGTTTATTAACGAATTTTAATCCCTTTTGGCATCCCTTCTAATCTACGTAGGTACTTTGCTTTGTTTGTTTTTGGACCGGTCAACCTTGTTCTGGGAATAACCTGTCTGCTACTATATTATTATTTTTGCTTCTGTGGTGGTTTTTATTTTAAAAGCATTGTTTCTGCGTGAATCACACCTCAAGATCCCTTTGCCAGCTTGATTGTAGCTCTAAAAAGCTCCACTTCTCAAGCAAGATCCATTTACTGCAAGGCTTCATAGACTTTTGGTGATCGGTCTTTTTTTTAAAGACTATCATTCCTTGACTTATAGGTTGGTATGAGGCTGACCACCATACTGTAAAAGATGGTTCACTTTGCCAATATCACTCCTGTTTCAGGAAAGGTCGGTAAGAGTTGCAGGGCTTTTGTTCATTTAAGATTGGGTTTTTATATTGTTGATTCACATTCGGTAGTGTTAGCGCGAACTTATACGTGTCTGTTTGTGGGAATGCGTTTAATATGAATCTCAAATGATATATATCTTTACAGCTTTGATTTAGATTGAGATCTTGGAAAGAGAATGGACATATAAATGTACTAACGTTTTTTTCTCACGCTCCGCCAAGAATCGAACCCATGACATTCAGATCACTAGAAAAAAATCCCGAGGAAACTGTCCCTATTGTGTAAACTCACCTCGATTGCGTAAATCTAAAAAATGTATGCAAAATAAATAGCTATTACTTAGGTGTGCCTTCGTTTCTTCCATACATTTTTTTGGGTAAAGTAATGGGGGCGGCCTTACGCCAACTACTTCAGTTGGTGTGGAGGTTTCCCAGCTTTCGAAGGGGCTTGTACTTATTTCTTGTGAAAGCTGAGTAAACATTGCTGGTATTTTATGTTGGAGTTTGAAATAAACACCGAAACGGGAAATCATTCTGACACCTTTGATGGCAGTTGAATCCGAGCTCACAGTATGGAATGCAAGTACAACTGACCTGTCGACCTGATTTTTGTACTTACAAATAAAAATTTAAAGTTCAAATAAACATTAACCCTGCAACTTTTGCCGACCTTAGGTACCTGAAACTGGGGTGACATTGGCAAAGCGGATCATTTTTAATAGTATGGTTCGTCGACCTCATATTAACAACAAATTATACTGTATACAATATAATAATCAAAATTCAATATTAGAATGATATATTTAGTAGGCGCTGTTTTTGTGTGAATCACACAACAAGAACCCTCTGTGAGCTTGTTCTTTGCTGCAGAAAGCGCCGATTCTCAAGCGAGACCCAATTTCTGCAAGGCTAGATGGACCTTTGAAGTCTTTAGAAAAGACAGTTTATTTTTTTTCACCCGGTTCACTCTATTTGAATTAATCAATAATTATGAAATTATAATAAAATTTTGTTTGCTTAAATTTTCTATTTGAGTTCATTTTGTATACAAACAGTTTCTGGAAAAGTAGTACCACATTTTCAGGTGTAAAATTTAATAAAGTTTTAATTTAATTTACTTTTCTTAACATGAACTTAACTGCCGAGAATCATTTTTTTTTTGCCCTGCCGGAAATCGAACCCACTACCTTCCATTTTTTTCTTGTTTGTTTTTTGGGAAATTTTAAATCGAGACTTACTGTCTCTCGTTTAAAAGCTTTGAATTAAAACAATATTTTTTATGTTAAAAAAAGCAGTCATATGACGTATAAAATTTCGGTTTTTAAGTAATGTGAATCTCAAAAGAGCTTAGTTTGATTAAATATACATCTTATTAAAGTTAATGGTCACAAAAAATAATTTCTATCGTGATGTGAGTTGTACAATAGACGTATGCAAAAAAATCCTACAAACCGCAAGAGCATGTTTCGTGTGGCCACACGTGTGGCTAAATCCATACGGTCTGAGGCAAAGTAACCCTGTTTTATAATATCGGTAGCCATATTGGAATCGATCTATGGTATTCTCACAAGACGAAAGGAGTAAGGAGGAAGGGGAAGAGGTGGGCTTTTTTTTAACTGAAATCAGAATGAGCGTGAATAAAATTGAATTAATGATTTATATTTACTGTTATTCATTTAAAAAAAGAGTTTAAGTGTAAATAAACTTTTAATTGTTCAGTATTTATTAAATTGCTCATTTTTTATACAAAAAACTGATGAAAAAATATTTTTTAATGATGGTTGAACTGTGTGTAGGATTTGCGCAGCGATAACAGCCATTAACAGCCTGCTTGGAGCCAGTCGGCCTCAAACGTCAAGCGTATTTGAAACGAACTGGTTTATTTTCACTATTATTGAAGAGAGTGTAGAGATTAATGAAATCAAGAAGACTCCAGTGGCCCGACATGTAGCACGTGCAGAAGACTCCAGGATCATCAGAACTGTCTTGGATGGTGCCCGTTCAGGTGTTCTACAACTCGAACGTCTCAGGATGCGATGGGCAGAGAACATCGAAGCCAACGCCGAAGTTTTGGGAGTGAGGCGACCATGGAGGGAAGCAGCACAAGGCAGAGTCCTGGAAAATTGTGGTGCAGGTGTCCCTGGGCTTTTAGGCTGTCGGCTGATGAGCCGAAGAAAAGAAAAAAAAGTGTATAGATTTCATATTATAAACATTTCCGGTCCTCAGGCTATCATCAGGGGGCAATCATCAGGGATCCAAAACTTTTGCAAGAAATACAGATACAGAATGCCAGTGCCCTTACATTATCTTCTCTGACAGGTGCTTATTTGATTGTTTTCCTACTAGGTTTTTTTGCCATATCATTTGTGTTTTTTACGTTAAGGTTTTTTTTATTATTTTTTTTCTTTACAAAGTGTGTATTTTTGTGATTGTATGACTAATCTTTCTTGAGTAAATAAATATTGCGCAAAATATAAGCCTTTTATTTTGACAGCTATAATAATAATATTCATCAATAATATCATGCCAGATAATAATATAAGAATATAGTGGTGTGGGTGTACCATGCCGGGCTGAGTCATATTGAACAGCCGGTTCCCGATGAAACATAAGTTACCATAGAGTATGATTATTTACGGGCACGAGCCTGTTAAAAACAGAATGAGTGATAGCCTTTGTAAAAACGCATGATACATTATTTTACAAATCTGACAATATAGAAATGTTCGTTTTATTTCAAACATCTACTTTGTATATATTTAAGCAAAATAATACATTACTTTTTATTTTCGCAACACAAAAAAATACTTTTTTGGAAATAATTGAAACACTTGATCTGGGCGTAGGGCCACCCATTCTTCAGTTGAAATTTTTAGTGACGCCGTCCGTTCTGTCAAAGTTTAAGTGATTTTTATTTTGTATTCATGTTACGAAATCACGCTTAATTAACTTTATTATCATCGTATTTTTTCGTTGATCCGCTTGTATAATTAATCTGAGTTATCACTCGCGTGAAAATGTACATTTTTGTAGCTACGTATGGTGAGGTTATGTGACATGGACTCTCGAACATTTTTGAAATTGAAATGTTTTCTCGACAGCAAAATGTATTAGCCTTGTCTGGGACTGCCGTCGTTAGCAACCAATAATAAAATATCTGCCTTTATCCTAGAAACTCGGCTGGGTGACAAGTGACGATACAGTTTTGTCGTTGTGAATTCGTGTGATGACATTGTGTTCGGTAATCATTTCTCAATAATGGTTGTATAAAATCAAAAAGGGCTACTTTCTTGGTGGCGGCTTTAAATTTTCAAGTATTTGGCTTTGTCCTAGCAATTTGCATGCTCAGCATTCAATTAAGACAGTATTGAGGAATGATGAAACCAAGTTATAGTAATATTTTATAAGATATTTATCATGTTTTGAAATAATATTGTTTTGTAAATATATACCTACGTAAATAAATATTTTAGAAATACATAAAAAATGGTTTGATTTTGAATAACAGAGTATCCTTGAATATTAATATGAAGTAGATAATAATATACTGATAATAATACAGACATAATAAAAATATGTATTCAGGTTTCCTACAGGTAGGTATATATAGTACGATGATATTATGAATCGTGGTAACGTTGCTTTCTGGTCGCAGCAGGTGGCAGCACAAGTTACTATAATCTATATTAGGTACTTATGCTTAACGCAGGAGTGGCGCCTCTATTTACCTTACTCTGTGGGTGTACCCGCGTGCCCCGTGTTTATACACACATGCATACAAGATCAAAGTCCGAAAACGCTTCTTGTTGAGGCAGCGAAGCAAGAAAGACGGGGAGGGGGGTTTCGAAGTACGGACCTACCCCAAAGTCATAGAGTGGCTTCTCTAAGTACCTTAATCAGTGTTGCCACCTTAGCCCTTTTGGGGCTAGATCTAGCACTTTTTACTGAAGGGGAACTCGTTGTTTAATGATTTAGCCCGAAAAGGGCTATCTAGCCCTTTTCATTTACTTAAAAATATTGTACGAAAATGTGAAATTTGCGCCATGCTAACATCGCGATAACATCGAACTTTCGCGATTTTTGTTATATATATTGTTTTTTTTTTTTTTGGTAGATACCATTTGTTCGATTATGGCAACATATCTATGGCAACTAAATGATTCTAAACGGAAAATTTGTTAATTTTAGTTTGTAAAATAACTATTATTTTTAATTTTTGAACCTAATTTTGAAAAAAATTATTGTGATTCAAATTAAAAAATAAATACACAATTGAAATCATTAGTCCAGGTGTTTTTTTAGCCTTTTTTTACACCAACTCTTTTTGTGCTCCTTTTAGCCCGATCTAGCCCTTTTTAGCTTCTAAAACTAAGGTGGCAACACTGACCTTAATACTCTGGCCGTGTTCGGGGAGCGCGCTTCAAGCGCTTCAAGCACTCACACACCGTTCGGGGAGCTCATCCTAAAGGGGCTTCCACACGCTTGCCAACCTAGCACAAGTCAAGCGCACAGTGTGTCGTCTAGAACATGCTAGCTGGACAAAATTTTGTCTAATGGACTAATTTTGTCCAGCTAGCATGTTCTAGACGACACACTGTGCGCTTGACTTGAGATGGGTTGGCAAGCGTGTGGAAGCCCCATAAGCAAATATTATGAGGTATGACGTCGCTTTTGGGGAGGCCACCGGAAGTAGTAAAGACATCCACACGCTTCTCAAACTCCGTTACATAAAAAAATTAAACTAAAATAACAATTTATAAGAAAAAGTGCAGTGCAGTGGTAGTCAGTGGTAGTGCCCAAGCTGGTCAATATGGAGGCAGACAAGGAGCCACCGGACATCCCTCCTGATCCTACATATTGTATCCTTAGTCAGCCTGAAGTATCCCATGAGGTTACGATTCAATCAAATGAAACACGACGTAAAAAAAAGAGGAGGGAGACATCAGACTCTTCAAGTTCTGATGATTCCTCCAATTCAAAAGAAATTTTTAAATTAAAAAAAAATAGCCCCCAAACACCAATATCACCCCAATCTCCTGTGTCGATCAATCCCCAAATCTTGCCTCACCAAACGCCTAACACTAGACCCTATAAATTATCTGACCCAGGCCCATTTATTGTTCATGTTCAAAAAAAATCCCCATCACCAATGTCTGGGACCTCGCTTCACCCGATAGATTTTGGGCGTTTTCTCACGTCGAGACGAACGCCGGGAATTGTGTACGGTGGAGTGAGGTCTGAAGGTAGGAACAGGATTTCGCTACAATTCAGCTCTGCTGAATTCGCGAACTCCTTCATCCTATCCAAGGATATTTCAGTAACAAATAATTATGAAGCATTTATCCCTGCTTTCCAGGTCTCTCGTCTTGGGGTAATAAGAGGTATTCCGACCTCTGTTACTGTAGAGGAACTTATTCAGGACACTTCATGCCCTGAATATACTAAAGTTATTAAAGCCCGGCGCTTAAATTATAAAAAAAATACCCCCGAGGGTAACACTTGGGTACCTTCAAACACCATCGTACTTACCTTCGATGGTCAAAGACTCCCTCCTAACGTTTCATTATATCACACATCATTCCCTGTAGATATATATCTTTTCCCTACAATTCAATGTTTTTCTTGCTGTAGGTTTGGTCACACTAAATCCCAGTGTAGATCCAAGCCCCGTTGTTTTAAATGTACCGGAGACCATGACGGTACCAGCTGCACGTCTACATCAGCATCCTCCTTATGTCTGCACTGCAAGGGCAATCATTTGGCGACAAGTACTTCTTGCCCAGAATTAGCCCGTCAAAAAAACATAAAAAATTCCATGGCAAAAGAGGGAATCTCCTATATGGAGGCCTCTAAGAGATTGGCTCCCGCAACTAGATCGTTCGCGGATGTAGCCAAAACTCAAAAACCTAATCCCACAATTTCTGATAACAAAAATTCTTCCCTGGGAAATAGAAAAACTGTTTTCACTCCAGCTAGACAAACCAATCTAGCAAAGAAAGCAGTAGACTCAGATGCAATTGCTAACCTTCAGTGGTTTCCTAATGGACAAACTCCATCAAATTCTTCTGGTGGTGGTCTGCAGGGACCAGCTCCTTCTTCTCTGCCTCCTCAATTTTTGTTACTCCTTAAGATGATGATTGATCTCATCGAAGCAATTCCCAATTTACCGTCCAACGTTGCCCCTATTATCACCCTTCTTAAAAATTTAATATCTCTCAACAATGCAGGAGAGAATATTACAATGGAACACTCGTAGTATTGTCTCCAACAAAAGTGACTTTTTATATTTGTTAAAAAAATATAATATTTCAATAGCGGCCGTTTCGGAAACTTGGCTTAGTCCCGATCTGCATCTTCAGATCCCGGGATACCATGTCCTCCGTGACGACCGCTCTGATGGCAGGGGTGGTTCAGCCCTTGTTATCAAATCTTCCCTCCCATTTTTTCCATTATCCATCACCGGCCTACCTAACAACTTCCAGGTAGTATCGGCAAAAATCCTTGGCATAACTTTTATTTCCATGTACATATCTCCTCCATCAAACCGATCATCCGCATCAATCATTACAAACATA
This sequence comes from Agapetus fuscipes, assembly GCA_951799405.1. Taxonomy (NCBI): domain Eukaryota; kingdom Metazoa; phylum Arthropoda; class Insecta; order Trichoptera; family Glossosomatidae; genus Agapetus; species Agapetus fuscipes. Next base: position 11,937,908 of record OX637333.1, on the reverse strand, counting down.
ATGAACCAACTACCAAGCCCTTTTGTTTTGCTTGGGGACCTTAACGCTCATCATACCGTATGGGGCTCATCCTTTTGTGACTCCCTCGGTCACGAAATTTTTGATCTCATTGATCTCATCCCTCTCTGTTTATTAAATGAATCATGCCCTACCAGAATCTCTCCTCCCTCCCAAAATGCCAGTTCTGTAGATATATCACTATGTTCTCCAATATTAGCATCATCCCTTACTTGGTCCATTCTAAGTGACCCACATGGTAGCGACCATTTCCCGATTTTGATAGATTTTCCTCCCAGAAAAGTCAATGAGCACATAGATAATAAAAAAACTACTAGAATCTTCAAAACTGACAAAGCTGACTGGGACGCTTTCTATCATTTCAATGAAACTGAGATTCCATCTTTCCCTCGTCCTTCTTCGAGGGATGCACTTATTAACTATGAAAAGTACACAGAATTACTCATTGAATCAGCAAATCATTCGATCCCTCTGAAAAAAAACAATCATCGAAAGTCTCATCCTCCTACTCCTTGGTGGGATCAAGAATGTGATAAAGTTGTAGCAGAGAGAAAAGTAGCATCAAAAATATACGCTGAAAATATGAATTTACATAACTATCTGAACTTAAAAAATATTGCAGCTAGAACAAAACGCTTTTTGCGTGGAAAAAAGAAAAATGGCTGGAAAAAATTTTGTCACTCCATGTCCCCGGATACCAGTTCGTCTGAGGTCTGGAACATGGTGAGACGGTTTAGGTCTGCCTTCAACCCCATCAAAACAACCCCATCCTCCAAACAATGGTTATTAGAATTCGTTAACAATATTGCTCCTCTTTCCTCACCCTACATAGAGGAAATCCCAAAAAAATATTACCTAGCTGCACAAAATGACTTCCTAAGTATTCCATTTACAATTAACGAACTTATGGCCGCTCTAGATAATTCTAAAGATTCCTGCCCAGGCTTAGACTGCATCCCTTACTCCTTCATCTCTACAAAATCACCAGCTTGCTTGAAATACTTTCTGGACTTAATTAACTGCTTCTTTGACACAGGTGAAATCCCAAAGTCTTGGAAAACCCAAATCATCATACCAATTCTTAAACCTAAAAAAGATCCCAACAATGGCTCTTCCTACCGCCCCATCGCCTTATCTTCGTGTCTAGGTAAAATAGTGGAACGCCTAATTAAAAATAGAATCGAATGTTTCGTTGAATCCAATCAACTCCTCTCTCCGTCGCAATTCGGTTTCAGAAAATCTAAAGGCACTCTTGATGTATTATCGTCATTAGTAACGGATATTCAAATTTCCTTATCACAGAATGACTCTCTAGTTGCTGTCTTCTTAGATATATCATCTGCTTATGATAATGTCTTATTACCTGTCCTTAGATCTAAAATGCTTAAATTGGGCATCTCTCCCCGCTTAACTCAGTTTACCGTTAATCTTTTACTTGCTAGAAACATAAAAATTCAACAACCGGGTTATCCCAATATGGAACGAACAATTTGGAAGGGCTTACCGCAAGGATCTGTACTCAGCCCCATTTTGTACAATACATATACCTCAGATATGCACACTTACCTCTCTCCATCCTGCAAAATGTTGGAATATGCAGATGATTTTGTTATTTACTCCTCTAATTCCAACATTAATACTGCTTGTTCGAACATAAACTTTTCAATAAAAAACATACAAACATGGTTTAACACCCACGGCTTAGAAATTACTCCATCCAAGAGCACTGCAGTACTCTTCACAAGGAGACGGAAATTTCATCCCATCCTTATTAATTTTAAATCTGATACAATCCCCATTTCTAAATGTGTTAAATTTTTGGGTCTCTTTTTGGATTCTAAATTAACTTGGGCAACGCATATCAATCACTTGGTTGACTGCTGTCTTGCAACACTAAACCCTCTCCGAGCCTTGTCAGGTGTTTGGTGGGGAGCACACCCCTCTACTCAAAAACTGCTTTATAATGCTCTCATTCGCAGTCGAATCGATTACGCTTCATTTCTCTATGGAACCGCCTCAAAAAATTTACTTAAAAAAATTGACAAAATTCAATTCCAAGGTCTAAGAATTATACTAGGTGCAATGAGATCATCCCCGACAAACACTCTTCAGCTGGAAAGCTGCGAACCCCCCCTCAATCTTCGTCGTTCTTTTCTGTCTAAAAAATTTCTAATTAAAACTTTCTCCCTATCACATAGGCTCATAGATTCCTTAAACATTTTGTCTAAGTACTGTATTGAAAACTCGTATTGGAAACATAAACATATACCAATCTTAGTTAGCTGCTTAACGGCGCTTCAAAATTATTTTAGTTGCATCAATCGCACCAATATTCTACCCTTATTTTTAAGCCCTTTTGAACACATCACTTTTCTCCCCTCAGTCAATACAAACACAGGACTTGTAAAAACGGATCACCCACCGCAGGAGCAAAATTTTCAGAATTTAATAGAAAACAAATGGAAAGATTGGACATCCCTCTTTACGGATGGCTCCAAAACACCAAATTCATTGGCCGTTGGTGCAGCTTTTTACTGTCCAAGTCAATCAATTGTCTATAAATTTAAGTTACCTGCAACGGCAACGATTTTCTCTGCAGAGGCATATGCCATCCTGGAATCTCTCAAATTCATCAATCACACAACTATTTCTCAAAAATTTGTTATATTCTCAGACTCCCTAAGTGTCCTGCAGAATATTCTATCCTTCCCTTTTAAACGCCCTCCAATTTCAATTATTCTCAAAATAAGATCCCTCCTTTGCAGCCTCTCGCATTCGGGAAAGAGCGTGGATCTGGTTTGGATTCCCAGCCACAGTGGAATTGTGGGTAACGAAGTGGTAGATGGCTTTGCCAAAGAAGCTATCCTGACCGGTATCCCCGGCCTTCCGTTTCTCTCCCCTATGGACCTTATTCCATCATTTAAGCACTCTCTTCGAAATGAATGGAGTGAGTTATGGTCATCCACATGTTCAACAAAGGGAAAGTGGTACGCTGGCATCCAGCCATCTCTTCCTAATTCCCCATGGTTTTGCAATTATTCTTTTAATAAACAACAAATTTCTACCCTTTGTCGCATAAGAATTGGCCATTGTTGCTCTCCAGCTCACCTTTTTAAAATTAATGTTGTTGATTCTCCCTTTTGCGACTGTAAAACCGAAATAGGCGATTTAGACCACATTTTCTTTAACTGCTCTCACCATTTATATCAATTGTATTTTCTTTTTCTAAGAACTGGCGTCTCCATTCAATATCCTGTTAATGTTTCCTATCTTTTATCCCTAAATTTGAAATCCATTAACCTTCTGTTTCTAAAATTTATTTCCCACAACAACATAAAATTATAATTTACTTTACCCAAAAAAACTCCTTAGTTAATTTTCTTTAATTCCCTCAAATAATGTTTTACAAGCGTTTTTTTGTTTTTTGTTTTTACTCTTTTTGCTTTTTATTATTGCTTAATCAAATGTGTGTATCGTGACCATTGAAGCGTATCCTTTTCCCATCATTCAAAATCCCCACTCAGTATACTTGACACTGGCGCCCCTGCTCTCCGCGGGATTCGCCAAACAGAAGAAGAAGAAGAAGGTATGACGTCACGCACGACGCCTCGAACGTTCGCTATTTTCGCTTTTTTGCGAAGGTGGGTCGGCTGAAGCGTTCCAACTTCACACCAATGGTTCATACAGTTCCACTGACAGTTGACAGCTAACCTCAACAACACGAATATTAGACACAATTATTAATGTTAAATAATGGATTCGAGATATCAAAAGCTCTTCAATAATTGAAAATTCTGCTGGAAATATTAGAATCATGGCTCAATAATGCGTTTCAAGATAAATCTGCATCCGTTCTGCCGAGCTTTGACAGCTGCTGTGTGGTTGACATATGGCTCAGTTTAGACCAGACCCCGTTCACAAGTATTTTGCTACTGGTTACCCTGTTTTATAATTCGGAAGCCATCTTGTAATCGATCTATGGTACGTGGAATGTATGGTTATGAGTAAGGAGGAAGGGGAAGAGGTCGTTTTTTAAACTGAAATCAGAATGAGCGTAAATAAATTTGAATTAATAATTTATATTTACTGTTATTCATGTAAAAAAAAAGTTTAAGCGCCAATAAACTTTATTTTGTTTAGTATTTATTAAATTGCTCATTTTTTATTAAAAAAAAACTGATGAAAAAATATTTTATAATGATGGTTGAACTGTGCGTAGGATTTTGGCCCGGGGCGCCACCCTACTCTATGGGCGCCACAAACGTCAAGCGTATTTGAAATTAACTGTTGTATTTTCACTATTATTGAAGAGTGTAGAGATTAATGAAATCAAGAAGACTCCAGTGGCCGGACACGTAGCACGTGCAGAAGACTCCAGGATCATCAGAACTGTCTTGGATGGTGCCCCCTCAGGCGTTAGACCACTCGGGACGTAGGATGCGGTGGGCAGAGAACGTCGAAGCCAACGCCGAAGTTTTGGGAGTGAGCTGACTATGGAGGGAAGCAGCACAAGGCAGAGTGGTGCAGGTGTCCCTAAGCCTTGAAGGCTGTCGGCTGATGAGCCGAAGAAAGTGAAATTAAAGTGTATAGATTTCATATTATAAACATTTCCGGTCCTCAGGCCATCATCAGGGGACAATCATCAGGGATCCAAAACTTTTGCAAGAAATACAGATACAGAATGCCAGTGTCCTTGACAATAGACAGGTGCCTATTTGATTGTGTACCTACGTTTATTTTTGCCATATCATTTGTGTTTTTTACATTGAGGTTTTTTTAATTAATTTTTTTCTTTACAGTGTGTATTTTTGTGATTGTATGACTAATCTTTCTAGAATAAATAAATATTGTGCAAAATATAAGCGTTTTATTTTGACAGCTTAAAGCAATAATAATAATATTAATAAATAATATGGCAGATAATAATATATGATTATAGTGGTGTGAGTATACCCGCGTGCCGCGTGTATATACACACATGCATACAAGATCAAAGTCCAATACGCAGAATGTATGGAAGGGAAGTAAGAAGGCGAGGAAGGGGGGTTTCGAAGTACGTACCTACCCCTAAGCCATAGAGTAGCTTCTCTAAGTACCTATACTCTGTGGTTTAGGCTCAGTTTAGACACACGAAATTTTTTTGAAAAAGTTTCGATAGTGACGTCAAGCAAGATGGCCGCTCCGCAGTGACAGATGCTGGCAATTTTGATATTATGATGATTTTAAAAAAATGCCGCATGACCCGCTTATTTCGTAATGTTGGTCAGACTGAGTTGTCAGACATTTCCACTTCGGAGTTAAAATGTCTGAAAAGTCAAAGACAATAATGCTATGGACTCGACAATTTTGGTAGGTATTTTAAATTTTTTTGTTAATTTAAAACTCGTAAACCTTTATTTTCTGTGAAAACTAAAAACAATTTGGAAAATATAAAATAATTGTTAACCCCTTGAAAAGAAAAAGGAAGTAGGTAATAATTAAATTGAGTTTGTTCTTACTTTTAGATTAAAAACAATTTTATTTCACAACGGTGTTTTTTCCATTGCAACGTTTTAATTATGAAATGATTCCGTGAAACTTTTCACGGAAGAAACATGTTAATCAATTATTTTTATAAGTCGTAAATAATTTCAGTCGTAAGGGAAAATTAAATTTAATGTTGGTCTCGGCAAATAAGCGCCAAAAACAATGACACAATATAATGTGAACACAATATAAAATACCAATGCAATATTAATGACACAATTATTGCATTCTGTTTCATAAAAATATTTTTGAGTTTTCACAGAAAATAAAGGTTTACGAGTTTTAAATTAACAAAAAAATTTAAAATACCTACCAAAATTGTCGAGTCCATAGCATTATTGTCTTTGACTTTTCAGACATTTTAACTCCGAAGTGGAAATGTCTGACAACTCAGTCTGACCAACATTACGAAATAAGCGGGTCATGCGGCATTTTTTAAAAATCATCATAATATCAAAATTGCCAGCATCTGTCACTGCGGAGCGGACATCTTGCTTGACGTCACTATCGAAACTTTTTCAAAAAAATTTCGTGTGTCTAAACTGAGCCTATATCAAAATTGCCAGCATCTGTCACTGCGGAGCGGCCATCTTGCTTGACGTCACTATCGAAACTTTTTTTATTTTTTTTTTTTTTTTTTTTTATTTTTTTTATTTCATAAACAATTTTTACAAGAAATATAAATCTTAAAAATTAAACATTTTTGTCCCGATAAACCAAAAAATTTCAGTTTGTCATCGGGTGCAACAATCAAATTAAAAAATATAAGTCTTAGTATTTAGTGCTAGTATGAAATAAAAAGTAAATTAAAGTTAAAATTAGGAGACAAGAGTAGAGTAAAAACACAAATATAGTTAAGGTAATTAATATAAAAAAGTTCTTTCTCCCAGCCAAATCTTCAAAGATATTATAATTTTATTAATGTTTGTAGATTCCTTTTTAAAGTCCTTTGGCAACAAATTAAATATTTTTGGCACAAGGTAATCCAACGTTCTTTGTCCATATTTGTTATTAATTCTTGGCACAACTAGTCCTTCATTAGATGTAAATCTTGTTTGGTACACATGCTCTAGTTTATTTTTATATTTATCATTAAACAATTGTTGACATATAATTATGTTCCATAGTATACCCTTAATAGGCAAGACATTTAATGATTGGAATAAAAATGGTATATTCTGCCTTTGGTTATACACATTTATGGGAGCAATTAATTTTAAGAGAGCATTTTGAACATTTTGTACATTTTTAATATTGGTGGCGCAAGAATGTCCCCATGCAGTGAGGCCGTATCTTATAATGGACTCGGCAAGCGATAAATATACCAATCTTAATGTAGGGAGCGGCAATATAAACTTTAACTTATATAATTGTCCAACAACAGATCTCAGTCGTTTGCACGTTTTTGAAGTATGTGTGTCCCACTTGAAGAAACAGTCAATTGTTACTCCTAGATAAGTATAATCGCTTACAATGTCAATATTTTCACATAAACAAGTTCTACAATTATTGGTGACATGAAGGCATTCATAATTATGGGCTTTTATGGTTGGCACAGTACTAATTCTAGCATGAGGGGATCTAATATGCATAATTTTAGTTTTTTTTGAATTAATTAAAAGACCTGCATCATGACACCAATTCTGCAGTTTATCAAAATCATTTTGTAACATTGTGTTACATTCATCTAAATTCTCACTAGATATGACAAGTGCAGTATCATCCGCATATACATAATATTTTACATTTGAGAAAATATATTTAATAAAAGATACATAAATTATATATAATATAGGGCCTAAAACAGATCCTTGCGGGACCCCAGCACTGATGTTCTTAATATCACTTTTAGATCCATCAATATTAACAGTCATGGTTCTGTTAGTGAGGTAATTTTCAAAGAGATGTAAAACTGGGCCTCTAATCCCTATGACATCTAAGTATCTAAGCAATTTTAAGTGATCAATTGTATCAAAAGCCTTGGAGAAGTCAATGAATAATACTAACACATGTTTTTTATTGTTTAATTCGTTATTAATATGATTGGAAAAACTTTGAAGTAGAATTTCTGTACTCCTACCCTTCTGAAATCCATATTGATTGGTATCCAGAATTTCAAATTTGTTAAGATATTGAGTCAACTTTGAGAAAATGTATTTTTCAAGTATTTTTTCAAGAGCAGGTAATATACTAATTGGCCTATAGTTTCCCATTACAGAGTGATCACCACCCTTGTAGATTGGTCTGATTAGGCTACATTTTAATTTCAGAGGAATTATTCCCTGGTTTATAATTGAGTTAATTAAATGTGTAACAAGAGGTCCCAATATTTCCACGTGTTTTTTTAAGTCAGTCATTCGGATAAGGTCAACTCCTGGTGTTTTAGAGTTTTTTGCAAGATTTATTATTTTTACAACTTCAGATAGTTTAGCTTTAGGTAAATAAAAGCTATGTGGAAGCATATCAGGCTCTGGACCAGCAATTTTTATACTACAAACGTGCATTAACTGGGATACATTATCAGAGAAATACTTAGCAAATTCATTGGAAACACTTTCAATGCAATTATATTTGTTGTTTACAAAATATTTTTTTATAACTTCATCACAATTTGTTTTAGATTTTCTGCCTAAGATTTTGTTACATTCATCCCAGGTTTTTTTTATGTCCTTGAAACAATTCTTAAATTTATCATTATAAAAAGTTAACTTTAATTTCAAAATTTTTTTGTTCAAGTAATTACGTATCGTTTTATACTCCTTTTCATAAAACTTATTACTAGGTGTACTCTTCCATCTCCTAAATAAGATGTCTCTTTGTTTTATTTCCTGTAGAATCTCCCTATTTATCCAGTCTTTCGTAGCGTTAGGTCTATTTTTATTTTTATGGCACCATGGAATTAGGCTTTCTTTATACAAATTATCAAAAGCATTACAAATTTTATAGTATAATAATTCGCAATCATTTTCTTCAAGAAGAGTATTCCAGTCAGTTTTAATAATATTACTATCTAACCGTTTTTGCGACATAATGAACATTGGTTTATTTTTGACAACATTATCAGATTTATTATTCCATCTATACTGAAAACTAATTGCTGTCGCATAATGGTCAGCTATAAGATATTCACATACACAAGCACGTATATTTACAGAGCAGAAACCACGCCCAACACTTACAGGATCATTTGTTATATACCTCAAATAAATATGGTCAATACAAGATTTTGTAACAATATCATTGACTATTGCTTCTCTAGTTACATCAGAAATACATTTTACCATAAAGTTATTAGCTAATATGTTTTCATAAGATATGGTTATCGGATCACATTCGTTCAGCAAGTTTAAGTTGATATCCCCAAGAAATAATATATTATCATTTATGTTAGTGTAATCATTAAAAAATGATGAAATTTCAGTTAAAAATCCCTTCAAAAAAATCTCGTGTGTCTAAACTGAGCCTATGAAATTCGCTTTTTATCGTTCGGGGAGGTTTGCGATCGAGCTACCCTCACCACGATTTTTACTGTAAGCGTTCAAAGTGCTCAAGCTAGCTCCCCGAACACGGCCTCTGTGATGAGAATGGAAAGGCGCCAACGTGAGGACCTGTGAAAACCGCCTCCGGATATGAAAGATAGCCCCCGGAAACAGTTAAAAAAATAAGCGGGAAATTTAAAATAACCCTACATTAATAAAAAAAATGGAATAATTTAACATCTAGTCATTTTTGTGAAACTAAAATACTATATAAAATCATCATTAGTATTCATTCATGTCGTGGAGTAGTTATAATCAAGAATTAATTATTAAACAAAAAAGTCCAACACGCCTTAAACATAAAACTGTAAAAGCAACATAAACAATTTAGTGGCTTTAATTTCGATAAATCTTATCAAAATTTCATATTTTCTAGCTAATAAGTGTAACTTTTATTTAAACATAGTTAAAAGATGTGACCATTTTTACTTTTTGAGAAAAAAAATAACAAAATTTAGGTTTGTATGAAAACTCATACAAATCACAAGTGTCAAAAGAGAAGGCAGCTGATTTGGGTCCTAGGGACTCGTCAAATTTTATTCAAAATTAAAGTTTTTCTAGCCTTTTATATTAACTAACCTTTAAACATAGTTAAAAGTTGTGACCATTTTTACTTTTTGAGAAAAAAAATAACAAAATTTCGGTTTGTATGAAAACTCATACAAATCACTAGTGTCAAAAGAGGGGGCAGCTGATTTGGGTCCTAAAGACTCATTAAATTTTATTCAAAATTTGAGTTTTTCTAGCCTATTATATCAACTAACCTTTAAACATAGTTAAAAGTTGTGACCATTTTTACTTTTTGAGAAAAAAAATAACAAAATTTCGTTTTGTATGAAAACTCATACAAATCACTAGTGTCAAAAGAGGGGGCAGCTGATTTGGGTCCTAGGGACTCGTACAATTTTATTCAAAATTTTAGTTTTTCTAGCCTATTATATCAACTAACCTTTAAACATAGTTAAAAGTTGTGACCATTTTTACTTTTTGAGAAAAAAAATAACAAAATTTCGTTTTGTATGAAAACTCATACAAATCACTAGTGTCAAAAGAGGGGGCAGCTGATTTGGGTCCTAGGGACTCGTACAATTTTATTCAAAATTTAATTTTTTCTAGCTTTTTATATAAACTAAGCTTTAAACATAGTTAAAAGTTGTGACCATTTTTACTTTTTGAGAAAAAAAATAACAAAATTTCGTTTTGTATGAAAACTCATACAAATCACTAGTGTCAAAAGAGGGGGCAGCTGATTTGGGTCCTAGGGACTCGTTAAATTTTATTCAAAATTTGAGTTTTTCTAGCCTATTATATCAACTAACCTTTAAACATAGTTAAAAGTTGTGACCATTTTTACTTTTTGAGGAAAAAAATAACAAAATTTCGGTTTGTATGAAAACTCATACAAATCACAAGTGTCAAAAGAGGAGGCAGCTGATTTGGGTCCTAGGGACTCGTACAATTTTATTCAAAATTTTAGTTTTTCTAGCCTATTATATCAACTAACCTTTAAACAAAGTTAAAAGTTGTGAACATATTTACTTTTTGAGAAAAAAAATAACAAAATTTAGGTTTGTATGAAAACTCATACAAATCACAAGTGTCAAAAGAGGAGGCAGCTGATTTGGGTCCTAGGGACTCGTACAATTTTATTCAAAATTTTAGTTTTTCTAGCCTATTATATCAACTAACCTTTAAACATAGTTAAAAGTTGTGACCATTTTTACTTTTTGAGAAAAAAAATAACAAAATTTCGGTTTGTATGAAAACTCATACAAATCACTAGTGTCAAAAGAGGGGGCAGCTGATTTGGGTCCTAGGGACTCGTTAAATTTTATTCAAAATTTGAGTTTTTCTAGCCTATTATATCAACTAACCTTTAAACATAGTTAAAAGTTGTGACCATTTTTACTTTTTGAGAAAAAAAATAACAAAATTTAGGTTTGTATGAAAACTCATGCAAATCACAAGTGTCAAAAGAGAAGGCAGCTGATTTGGGTCCTAGGGACTCGTCAAATTTTATTCAAAATTAAAGTTTTTCTAGCCTTTTATATTAACTAACCTTTAAACATAGTTAAAAGTTGTGACCATTTTTACTTTTTGAGAAAAAAAATAACAAAATTTCGTTTTGTATGAAAACTCATACAAATCACTAGTGTCAAAAGAGGGGGCAGCTGATTTGGGTCCTAGGGACTCGTTAAATTTTATTCAAAATTTGAGTTTTTCTAGCCTATTATATTAACTAACCTTTAAACATAGTTAAAAGTTGTGACCATTTTTACTTTTTGAGGAAAAAAATAACAAAATTTCGGTTTGTATGAAAACTCATACAAATCACTTGTGTCAAAAGAGGGGGCAGCTGATTTGGGTCCTAGGGACTCGTTAAATTTTATTCAAAATTTTATTTTTTCTAGCCTATTATATCAACTAACCTTTAAACATAGTTAAAAGTTGTGACCATTTTTAATTTTTGAGAAAAAAAATAACAAAATTTCGGTTTGTATGAAAACTCATACAAATCACTAGTGTCAAAAGAGGAGGCAGCTGATTTGGGTCCTAGGGACTCGTACAATTTTATTCAAAATTTGAGTTTTTCTAGCCTATTATATCAACTAACCTTTAAACATAGTTAAAAGTTGTGACCATATTTACTTTTTGAGAAAAAAAATAACAAAGTCTTAATTTGTATGAAAACTCAAAAAATCACTAGTGTCAAAAGAGGGGGCAGCTGATTTGGGTCGTAGGGAGTTTTAAATAAAACGGATAAAATATGTGTATGTTGATTTATATTAAAAGATTTTATTATAAAGGTTATTGTTAGTACGACATTATCAAAACTAACATTTGGGACTAAGTAAACTTTTTAAATTTACAAAAATACCTACATATCTTTGTATTTGTTAACAAACCATGTTATTATTCTGTATTGCGGTATAATCTTAACATAAAATTTCAGACATAATTAGTTTAGATAAGTCAATAATTCATTTTTTCATCTTTTCATTGTTCATTCACGTAAATATGTACGTTTTATTGTTTTTCTGTACACAAATCTTTTTTTTTTCATTCGTTGTTTTTGAATTTTTGGATTTCGCGCTTTTTTTTAGCCCCCTAACCATAGACAAAGTCTCTAAAAATGAACGTTTTATTTTCCCTACATTTGGGGAATCGTTTTTGTTTACAGCATAGGGGGCTATCTTTGGAGGCTGTTTTCACTAGAGTCCAACGTGACACAAAGCCGTCGACACTCGAAATTTCATTCGTTAAGTTTTAAAGCAGTTGCTTTTTTGATTGAAAAAATATCTTTAGTTGTAAATAAAACAAAAATGCTATCCAATCTTCAACTAAGTAAACGAATAATTTGATCTGTTATTACTTACGAAACTTTAATAGAGCTTTTAAAAATCGCTTGTCTAGTGAGCCGGTAGTTATCAGTTTGCACCATTGGTTTGCACAGTATTTTTTTCATTTCTTGTTACGTGAGGATGGGCGCTGATGAACGGACCGTCCCCCGCCTGGCACCCTGCGTGCCTCTGCCCCTGGATGAAAAGCAACTGGCCTCTGTGGTGGATAAAGCCAAGGATTGGGCTCTTATGCATGGAGTTGGTATGAGGAGCAAAAATAACTTCAGCAAGGATGCCCTCCAGGTAATTTAATTAAAAGTATAGAAACCTTGTATTCTTATCGCCCTTTTGGATGCCCAAAGTATACCTGTAGGACATCGCCTGCAAGGAAGATCAATAAAGCTCCACTACACAGATATTGGGGAATTTAGATGACAGCTATAGGAGGGCGCTGTTATGACTTTGAGGTATGCTTAATTTTAGTCACTGCTTTTCTCTTCACTAGTCTTCGCCTTTTTCGCTGGATTCAAAACAAGATCCAAGTAGGTTTGTTTCTTCCTTGGACCTTGGTAAAGGAGTAAGGAAAGTGACATCAAATAGCTCCGATGCACGCCCAGTTATCTTTTTCGGGGTGTTTCTTTTCAATATTGCTTATATCTCAAATTTTGCACGTATTTCAAAACAAAACTTTGCTCGCTCGACAACTCGTGTCTCAAATAACTCATATGGTGTAGTGTGCAACGCAAGTTTCATCTCCAGTATTGATGGAGCGGAGAAATTCATTTCCATGGAGTTTGCAGCGCCTCTAAAACTTTTGCCCGGCCTCTACTCAATTCAGCTTGTGTTGACCTGCCAAGTCTTTTAGGATCAACCTCGTGGACAGTTTCCGATATCCCAGGGTTTCTGTGATGGTTTCACAATTTTGTCAGTCACAATTGAAGGTCTTCCGCTCCCCTGATAATCATGCACAGACGTAAAATCGCTTGTAAACTCGCGACACCATTTGTGCGATTCATAGCTTTATCACCATATGCAGTTTTCAACTCAACCGGAGATTTTCACTCCCAAACAAGATAATGGATGACACCCCGTATTTCGCACTTGGCGGGATATTGGACTGTCATTTTTCACAAAACGTGTTGTTAAGTCGACACTTCTCAACCTACTGATCTCAAACCAGTATCATTGCGGAGGGGTTAGCTTCCGGCCACACGGAAGTGTAGCCAACATGTCAAAAATAAAATCCATCTAGTCGTGAGAGTTTAAGTAGGTACACTTACTTTCTGGATACGTCTCGTTACGTCTCGACAGAATTGTGACGTCACATGCCTGGTGGTGAGAGAGTTTAGGGGATATTTGTCAGCTCAGAAAAAAAGGTCTTAATTCATATCTGTGCTGAGTCCACTGCTATAATTAATGATGACTTCCATTCCAGTTTGCCCCCTTTGCCCTCACACCATCCTCCTTCCCGCGGCTTGAGTTTGCCAAGGCTGTGGAGATGCAGCCTATCCTCAACGAGCTGACTCACCGAGTGGCCCACGATGCCACCTTCCTAAGGGAGTCTCTGGCCTCCACCCTGCCAGTAGACCCCTTCACCGCATCACTGTTCAAGATCTGGGAGACCGTCCAGGCTGAGGGAATCACACAAGTGAGTTGGTTTCCATTTCTGTTATTGTAAAAGTTATACACTCTTATTTGTAGTCCTGGCTATTGTTACAAACTGAGCTTAGCGACTAAATGCTAAATGAAAAGGATAAACTTATGAGAATCGTGCTGGTAGATTATTTCTTCTGTTTAAAAACAAATACCGTAGATAACTTGCAAGCATCTATTGAATGTTGTTGATGATGATGATGATGGATGATTTATTTCCGGTGGCGCCGTTTAATGATCACAGGCTATCTCAAGGGCGCCGAAAGTGTGATATAGTGGACTGGAAATTGTTCAAATGCAAGTAGATGCTGTATTTGTTTCTACTTACAACATTAACCCAAATTGTCCTCAGTTACAAAGAGAATGAAAATGCTTTTAGTGTGACTACACTAACAGGCAAGCCACATTATTGACCGGCATTCCTTGACTTATAGGTTAGTATGAGGCTGACCACCCATACTGTAAAAAATGGTTCACTTTGCCAATGTCACCCCTGTTTCAGGGAAGGTCGGCAAGAGTTGCAGGGCTTATGCTCATTTGAGACTGGGTTTTAATATTGTAGGTCCACATGCGGCATGTGTGAGTGCGAAATTATGCGTGTCTGCTTGTGGGAATGCATTTAATATGAATCTCAAATGATACATATCTTTGCAACTTAGATTTAGATTTAGATCCCAACTCTGTATAGATCTCACTCACAGTTGATAATAAAACATGAGCTATAGAGAACCAAAGGCAGAAATCTGGGTTTTGTCAAACATGTGTTAATAATTCTATGGACACAATTTATCTTATTTTTTAAAACTATCTTAAGTTGTGGCCTTTGGCTCTTTACAACTCACATCAATCTGATGGAGAAATCATGGGCCAGGGTTCACAAACTTAAAGAAGAATCTTAATATCAAAAAATATATCCGCGACGGTGAAACCAATGACTTTTTCATAATATTTAAATACACAAAAGATTATATAAGCATGGCCACCCCTGAATACTAAATGCCTTATTCATCATTTCATTACTTTATGGTGGATGAATTCATCTTCAAATAAATGTTTCTCGTAAGATGGTTCTGTAACATTTACTGAATCAAATGCATGTGTGGCCTCGATCCTAAAATGTGCTTGGTAATAGGAGTGTTATGGATATGGAGTTGCGTATATGGATAAGGATACTATTAAAATTATTTCGGATGCGGATATTTCGGACACCCGCCAGTTTTGTTACCCTCAAATAAGAAAGTAAATTGCAGGGACTTTATTTATAGGTAATCATTTGGTTTTATAGTCTAATCTAATCTAAGTTGCAAAATATATGTAACATTAAAGATTCACATTATATGCACTTTCACAAACAGACATGCACAAGTTCGCGCTTAAACATGCCGCATGTGGTCCTACAATATAAACACCCGAATCTCACATGGACATACTCCCTGCAACTCTTGCCGACCTTCCCTGAAAACAGAGGTGACATTGGCAAAGTGAACCATTTTCTACAGCATGGGTGGTCAGCCGCATACCATCCTATAAGTCAAGGAACATACACAACAAATTACATTTTTAAAATCAACAAATTATAATATGTAAGTATGGACATCAAAAACTAACAGAAAACAAATTCGTCTTTAAAAAACCCTAGCCGCCAACATCACAGATCAACCGCCATTTCTTTCTGTCCTTACACACTTCTTTCATTTCCTCCAGTCATTTTTGTTGAGAGAGTTGTAGCTGCCCGGTTATCTGCATATCTGCACAAACATGAGCTGTATGCTGATAAACAGTCAGCTTATCGCAGGCACCATTCCACCGAAACCGGTATAGTAGGACTACTCTCAGAATTAACCCTTAGCATCGAAAAAGGAAACGCCGCAGTCCTGGCTCTCTTGGACATGAGTGCAGCGTTCGATACAGTAGACCATCAGATCCTTCTGAGGAAATTCAAAACTACTCTCGGAGTGAGAGGAAAGGCCCTTGACTGGTTGACTGCCTACCTAAATGGAAGAAGTCAAATTGTCCGCATATCAGACGATGCATCCTCCTCCTTCCCAGTGGAAACAGGAGTCCCACAGGGATCCGTTCTTGGGCCGCTCTTGTTCCTAATGTACACCTATGGACTCGAGACACTGATACATAGTCTTGGACTTAACGTTCACTGCTACGCTGACGATTGCCAAATTTACCTGGAGTGTGAGCCTGAGAAAATGCGAGAAGCATCTCAAAAAATTGCAGGAGGCATCGAAAGGATAGGGCACTGGATGGCATCGCACAAACTGATCCTTAACCCAGACAAGACAGAACTACTATACCTAGTGACCAGGAGGCGTAAGCCCCTCCTTGACCAGTCTCCGGTTGACATATGTGGTAGTGCTGTCATCCCAGCAACCCATGTCCGAGTTCTTGGAGTGGAAATTGATCAGCACTTGGTACTCGATAGGCAAATTGGCAAAACAGTTAAGTCAGGTTTCTTCGCTCTCCGACAAATTAGAGCAATCAGAAGAAATCTGACAACAAAGGCCTTAAAAACTGTTGTCAATGCCTTCGTGCTGTCGAAAATCGACTACTGCAATGGCGTATATGCCGGACAGCCCCAGAGCCAGCTGAAGAGACTCCAGTCTGTACTGAATGCCGCGGCCAGACTTATACATGGTGCCTCAAAGTTTTGCCATATTACGCCGCACCTGAAGTCTCTTCACTGGCTCAAGATTCATGAACGGGTCCAGTATAAGATAGGGTTGCTGGTCTTCAAGAGCCTGCGTGGGACCGCACCGAAATATTTAAAGGATATGATAACTCCAGCCACCACAAGCAGCAGAACAGCAACACTGCGATCAGCAGCATCATGTCGCAGTCGGCTAGAGTTTCCAAGAACGAAAAAGAAGACCGTTTTTGGAGATCGAGCCTTCAAGGTGGCTGCTCCAACGATATGGAACGGCCTCCCAGATGACCTGCGCGAAATGGATCTGGAGAGTACTTTTAGAAAGGGGTTGAAGACCCACCTGTTCGCGCGCTCATATGAGCAAGCGCCTTTGGGATGACCAAGAGTCATGAAAAGGCGCTATAAAAATACTGTATTATTATTATTATTATTATTTTATTTTTTTTATTCAACAAACAGAACAATACAATAATGGATAGGATAGTAATGTGTAGAAAAAGATAATAATATAGCGTATTGCTCCAATTACATGTTGATATTAAAATATACTATGATAAAACAACAACAAAATACAACAGTTACACTCATATCAATAATTAAAGTAATAAATAAAATTAAAAAACAAAAATTAGACGTGCACATTTACCTTTACATTAAATAAACTTTACAAAATTTTATAAAATTTACAATTTATAGACCTACTCACACACTTAGGCCCGGTATTTTCAACGTTAGCTTATGTGACTTTAAACTGACAAATAAAAAACTACCCACACGATTGACAAAAGTGCGTCCTTTTCTTTCAGTATAAAGTCGCTATGCTAACCTTGAAAATACTGGGCCTTACAATAGTGATATATTTCATAGCAAATAAAATTATTGTGAAAGTAAATTTAATTTAATTTCAATTTTAATTTTAAAGACATACATAATAAATATCAACCAGTAGGTGATCATCAATCGAGATTTAAGGGCAAAGTTTGGCCGTCGCCAACTTTTTGAAGGTGTTGGTTGACAGGTAAAAAATGTCCAATATTATATTATTTAGATTTTGGGCAGTAACTTTGTGAAAGCACATTTTAATTAATTAAAATACTTTTTTAACTTTGTTACAATTCAAGTTCAAGTGAATTGTAACAAAGTTAAAAAAGTATTTTAATTAAAAAATGTCCAATTCACCAACTGTTTCATTGTACAATCGCGAAGCTCTCAGGAGGAATGAGTTCCCTTCTTCACACAGGCTCTCCTTTTATTATGACTCTGGATATTCCATTCATTCGCAATTTCAGAAATTTGGTTCATCCATACCTTTCTCGGTCTTCCTCTACCACGACATCCATCTATTCTTGCAACATATACTTTCTTCATCAGTCTTTCATCATTCATTCTCTCCATGTGCCCAAACCATCTTAACAAACTTCTCTTAATCTTTACTTTCACACTTTCTCTTACACAGTCAGTCAAATATTATATAGGTACGTGTAAGCGATTATTATAGGTATTCACTTAAAAATTCAAAAATAATCTATACTATAAAACCAAAAAACCGTTTGTTGGTAACGCGATAAAATGGTGAAGGACTAAACGGTTTTGGCTGTCTTTCGTTTCAGAATAGAGTACGTAATCTGGGAAAGGTTTTAGCGTACAAAAAAGTTGGTAAAATAACGCAGAACATGTTTAAATTTGTGAAATGCAGAACGTCGTTTTTATATGGGAATTGATCATTTCCAACTTCATCTAATTGACAGATTTTTGTTCCATATTCAAATTTCATTATAATAATAATAATAATAATATCAGGCTAATTTATTTTAAATTACAAATGATAAGAGAGCGCCGTTTTTGTGTGTGTCACACCTCAAGGACCCTCTCCGATCATGGATAAGACTTTCTAAAAAGGTGTGTCTTGAGTGCTCCGCGAAATACATCCACAGATTTGGAGTTCTTCACTCCGGGTGGCAGTCTGTTCCACTCCACCGGACCCGCAACACGGAAAGCGCGGTCTCCGAAATTTGTACGAATCTGACGGCGTGGCTGAACCAAATTGACTACTCCATCGCTCGCAGATCTGAGTGTCTGCCTCCTTACACCCATCTCAACCGGCAACATCATGTCAGTCAAATAAGGTGGAGCCAAGCCATTGATGGCTTTATATACCATCACACAAACACGGTAGACCACCCTCTCCAGGAAACGAAGCCAATGTAGTGTTTTTAACAGCGGAGTGATGTGAGCGAATTTGGGTATCCCGAATATGAGTCTTGCTGCCGAATTCAACACAGATTGAAAACGATTGAACTGCTTCTTTGGCTGACCACTATAAAGCGTCGAACAATAGTCAATCCGAGACACCACAAACGCGCCCACTAGGGTCTTTACTGCATCTGACGGTAAACACTTTCTAATAGCCTTAATTTGGCGTAGTGAAAAAAAAGAAGAAGCTATTGTGGCATCTATTTGCCTCTCCAGTGTCAGATTCCGATCCAGTAAGACTCCTAGAAGTCTCACTGAATCAGAAGGCTGGATTAGCTTACCTCCTATGGAGAGTGGTACTCCGTTCACTAATAAGTGATCACGCTTAGATGTGGCTGCTCACATTATCTCCGTCTTATCCATGTACAAGATTAGGCCATTGTTTACCATCCACCCACCGACCTCCGCGATACACCCAGAGACCCTGCAACTGAGGTCCTCAGCCATGTCTGGCCGACAGTGAGAGTATATTTGCCAGTCATCTGCATATGAGTGTGAGATGAGGCCCCATTTTTCAACAATACTCTCGATGTCAGCAGTATACAAAATAAAAAGGATCGGACCCAACACAGAGCCCTGTGGGACCCCAGAAGACAGCGAGGTAGGTGAGACACCGTCACAAACACGCACCTCCTGCCTGCGTTCCACCAGATAGGAGGAGAACCACGTCAAAGCCCCGTTGGTCAAACCGTATGACACTTCCAACCTCTCAATAAGGATCGAGTGATTAACTGTGTCAAATGCCACACTCATGTCAAGAAGCGCCAGTAGAGCCAGATCACCACACTCTACAGCAGATACCATATCCGATACAAGCTTGAGCATACCGGTTTCTGTTGAATGAAACTTTCGGTATGCAGATTGCCTCTTCGGCATTAAGCTATTTGCATCCAGATAGGATACTAACCGCCGCGAGACAATCCGCTCCAGCACCTTTGACAAGAATGGCAGATTCGACACAGGTCTTATATGTCAGGATTATATGTGTTCGGTTTGAAATATTGTAAGAGGTTAAGAGCGCTCTCGAATATTTTTAATTTTAAAATCTGCGTTCGCTTAATACCTATCTATGCCACAGCCGCGCACTCGGAGCTCTTCCTTTGTAGTTTTTGAAAGGTACGTATATTAACTTATAATATCTGTGGACTAGAAATTATTTTAACCAAAAAAGACATATATATATATGTCTCAACTTACTTACGAAAATGGTCATTAGTAATAAAAATAACAAAGAACTTCACAGTTGCATTTCATTAGTAATAAAAATAACAAAGAACTTCACAGTTGCATTTCCATGTGTACAAAAAACTCGGCACAACGAAAAAAAAATCTTGAATGTTGTTGCCATTTCAAATAACGGCTGCCGACTAGACCGGAAATAACTACAGTTGACAGATAACACACATTATAAATATTGTGATCGCCAAAGTCGTGGCAATATTTCATATTTTAACTTAATCACTCATTTCATTATAACCACTGCAACGTGTGACAGGAGAGAAACGCAAGTGGTAGCATGTCGCTGCCTTTGTTCTTGTTTGCCGTAGAGACCATTAAGCTAATTTTACATGAGCAATTTTTGCATGTGTACTGGACCAATGTGTCTTATGAAAACAGAAAATTGATTTCAAAAATATTTAAAGCAACTCTCACATTACGAATTTTACGCTTATTCTTAGCTCAGATTGTGAAGAATTTTATTCTTATGACAACTGCAGTATGTATCAAATCAGCACGTTAGTTTCCGCTCCTCTATGTTATTACTCATAGTAGCTTGCAGTACACTTTTTGGCAGCCATTTTTTTATGCCGGTCAGATAAACTCAACCTTTTCCATCCTTCAATATCAAAACTAAAAATGTTCAACAATAAATCAATAGTTTCGCAAATTATATTTTTAGTAATAATAATATCAGGATGATTTTTGCGAGCGCTGTTTTTGTGTAAATCACACCCCAAGAGCCCCCAGCGAGCTTGGTCGTCGCTAAAGAAAGCGTCGATTCTCAATCAAGACCAAGTTGCTGTAGGGCTGGATGAACTTTGGTGACGGGTCTTGGTAATGGTTTGTGTATTTCCACTTTATTAATTCATTAGAACTTTGAAAAACATTAAATAAAAAAATAAAAGTTTTTAGTTACTCGTAAGCGTAACTACAGATGTTATGGATATGTGAAGGTTCCAAGGAATTTTATGAAAAAAGTGGTCAATATAGTGCATACACGCAGAATTTCTTAGTAAATATTTAGTTTTTACATACTGTAAAATTGCGTTTCCTTTCTCGCAATTTCGCTTTCTTGATGACTAAAATTATTTTTTAGCGTAAAATCCGTAGGAAGTAGAATGTCGACCGATTATTTCTAAAATAGTAATAATAAATTTCTAAGTTAAGTATCAAAGTCTTAATCTAAATTAAAGTTGCAAAGATATATATCATTTCAGATTCATATTAAATACATTCCCACAAGCACACACATAGAAGTTGAACATAAGCCCTGCAACTTTTGCCGACCTTCCCAGAAGCAGGGGTGACATTAGCAAAGTTAACCATCTTTGTACAGTATGGGTGGTCAGCTTCATACCAACCTATAAGTCAAGGAATGTATTATTAAGAAATTGTTGATTGCAAAAAATAATATTTTTGTAAAAATGTAACATGGAAAATCGTAAAATGTTCTCGCTTCGAAAATGTTGCATATCACTTGCCGACGAAACAAAGGTTTTTTATGAGATAGTTTTAGCGAAAAAAAAAAAGTGCCGCAGGTCCGCCTTCTGTGAGCGTTGGCGCTCGACTAAGGTTTACCCCGCGAATCTCGCATTTAAAAGCCATTTGTAAAATAATAATAAAAAATACATCTTGTGAAATAAAAAATTTGAAAAAAAATACAACTAAGCTCAAGATTATATTGTTCAATATTTGAAAATAATTGGGCACAAATAACCATTTTTTGAGATTTTATTCGAAGATACAATGTACACTTTTTTGTCCGTTTTTGCTTCTAGATTTTTTTTTTTAATTCAGTTTTCTTCATCTGAATCACATTTTAAATCACACCACGAACTAAAACAGGATATAAAGTATATTTGTAATTTTTTTTTAGATTTCAAAACACCACCAATTTACAGAAAAACTGGTTCAAAAATTGTATGTTTTCCACTTACCGCAAGAAGGTGTTCGTAATTTTTATTTTTTCAAGTAATAAAAGCGTTTATAGACATATATTATTTGATGCATATTGCAAATGAAATGTTTAACTAACACTTAAAGTTATCAAAAATTTATATTTGTCCATATTTATTGAACAAAAACCACGTCAAAAACTGTGTTTTCGAGAAATTTCCTAGCACCCTCTTAAACAAAATCAAATTAATAAAATAAAGTGGTAGGTACAAAATTTGAAAATGGAATAAAAGATATTATTCATCAACAGCCTTTACCAAACAGAACTCTTTTTTTTTTTTTTTTTTTTTTTTTTTATTGTTATTTAATTAAACAACACCTTTTTAAACTTTAAACCACTGTTTTATTTTCACAAATATATGATATATTAAAAAATTACTAATTTTTAAATATTTCAAATATTACAAACGTTTTCGACCAATGTAGTCATCTTCAGGTGACTTGAAATATTTAAAAATTAGTAATTTTTGAATATATTATATATTTGTGAAAATAAAACAGTGGTGTAAAAAGGTGTTGTTTAATTAAATAACAATAAAAAAAACATGAATTTTCAGTGTTAATACACAAACCATTGAAGTCCCTTATAATTATAAAATTCAACGGCCTCCCAATACAAAATAAATGTGCATTAATGGATGAAAAACTGAAGAACTCCTGAACAGATGCACGTCATATTCACAACAAATATTGTTCAGAACTTCGGATGTGCATCCTCATCATTAAAAGATTTTAAATTGTTGTTTTTTAAATAAATAAATATGATCGATGACAACACCCTTTTATGTAAAACCTATGCGAGAAACAAAACTCATTTTGACATTCGAATTTCAAATAAATTGCCAGCACTTCAACATAGGCTTCAAAGTTGCCATACAAGACGATTCTTTTTCGGTTGAATTCCGTTGAGTACTTACCCATATTCTTTATTTATTTCAAAATAAATTATACTTCAAACAGTTATAACATGTATTTTTTAGAAATAATTACGATCGATTAGGTCAACTTTTTATATGGAACCATACTTTTTGCGTACTTACTTTTTTACGAACCATACTTTATTTATTCTTTTTAATATTACAATATTTAATCTAAGTTGCATAGATGCATTAACATTTATAATTCATATTCAATGCACGCCCCCATGGAGACACGAGTGAGTTCGCGCTTATCAATGCTGCATGTGTAATAACAAATAAAAATTTCAGCCTCTCATAACCATAAGCCCTGCAACTTTTGCCGACCTTTACAGAAACAGGGGGAACATTTGTTAAGTGAACCCATTTATGCGATATGGGTGGTAAGCCTCATACTAACCTATAAGTCAAGGAATTTGAGTTTGAAAAATCCTTAAACAACGGTTATCTTAATTTATAATCTAAAGTTGCACAAAAGAGTTTTGATGATTCAAATATAATGCACACCCACAAGCTGGCAAATGTCATTTCACGCTAACATATAATTGTGGCACTTGATGTTTTTAATATTAGAATATATAATCTAAGTTGCATAGATACAATAACTTTTAAAATTCATATTCAATGCATGCCCCCATGGAGACACGAGTGAGTTCCCGCTTAGAAATGCTACATGTGAACTTACAAATTATTATTAAGGCCTCTAATGAGTAATGAACATAAGCTCTGCAATTTTTGCCGACCTTTTCATAAACAGGGGGAACATTTGTAAGTGAGCCATTTTTTACGATATGATGTTCAGGCTCATACTAACCTATAAGTCAAGGAATTTGAGTTTGAAAAATCCTTACACAACGGTAATCATAATTTATAATCTAAAAGTGCAAAAAAGAGTTTTGATGATTAAAAAACAATGCACACCCACAAGCTGGCAAATGTCATTTCAAGCTAACATATAATTGTGGCACTTGATGTTTTTAATATAAGAATATAAATCTAAGTTGCATAGATACATTTTGTAATTCATATTCAATGCATGCCCTCAAGCAGACATGAGTAAGTTTGCGCTTACAAATGCTGCATGTTAAATTACAAATAAATATTCCAGCCTCTCATGACCATAAGCCATGCAACTTTTTCCGACCTATTCAGAAACAGGGGGAACATTTATTAAGTGAACCCATTTATGCGATATGGGTGGTAAGCCTCATACTAACCCTTATGTCAAGGAATTTGAGTTTTAAAAATCCTTAAACAACGATAATCTTAATTTATAATCTAAAGTTGCAAAAAAGAGTTTTGATGATTCAAATACAATGCACACCCACATGCTGGCAAATGTCATTTCACGCTAACATATAATTGTGGCACTTGATGTTTTTAATATTAGAATATATAAATCTAAGTTGTATACATACATTAACATTTATAATTCATATTCAATGCTTGCCCCCAAGCAGACATGAGTGAGTTTGCGCTTACAAATGCTGCATATGTAATAACAAATAAATATTTTAGCCTCTCATGACCATAAGTCCTGCAACTTTTGCCGACCTTTTCAGAAACAGAGAAACATTCGTTCAGTGAACATTTTTTTACGGTATGAGAGGTCAGCCTCATACCTCATGCACATGCACACAAGATACTCAGAACATGAAAGAACTAAATTACCCTTTTACCGTCATTTTTTTTCAAATTACTTCTTAAAGCATTCAATTACAATGAAGGAGGTGTTACTGTATCCTGCCGCCGTTCCACTAGGGGTGGCCGGTACCTCCGCAGATGCGCCTCCACTTTTTTCTGTCCTTACAAACCACTTTCATTTCCTCAATATTCATCACCTTTTTCATACATACTCTTCTCTTATTTTCACTCTGCAGGTTCCATTCTTTCGCAATCTCACCTATTTGGTCTAACCATTCTTTCCTCGGCCTTCCCCTTCCGCGCTTTCCTCTGACATTTCCTTTGTACACTTTCTTCGTTAGTCGTTCATCATCCATTCTTTCGAGATGTCCGAACCATCTCATCGTACTTTTTTGTACTTTCATTCTCATATTCTCTTTTATACCACACTCGTTCATCACCCAATCATTACGTACTCTATCATTCAGTGTTTTTCCAGCCATTGCTCTCAGGTATGAGATGAAGGAGGTGTGAGGAAAAATTATTGCGAAGCCAGACTTAAACTGCCCGAAGGGCCTAGCAGACAACCGTGCGCAGCACGGTCGGTCTGCTAGTATATTATATACTAGAGAAGTAACTCTTCTCGAAACACGTGGTACCCTGTAGTAGGTCAAAAGTATTACTCGAGAAAAACGGCCCGTCAGTCTCACGCAGACTTACTCAGCGAGCGGACATGACAGGTGCTAATACATACTGCTATAAATGGCTAAATATTGTGATTGGAGTTTTCAAACACCTTTGTTTGTGAACTTGATCAATTATACAACATGCACAAGTTAAAAACTCATGGGATCCTAACACAACTTAATTATTAAACAATGTTATTAAAACAATTGTTTAACTTTAAATATTTCGTCGCTGTGAAGTCAAACCGACATATCGAACGCATAAGTAGAGCTACATATTTTTTCCCCTAAAAGTAGGGGAAAAAATATTAATAAAAATACGAAAGAGCGTAAGAGCTTTAATTTGTATACCAATAATGTTTATTAACTCATGCACTGTTTGCAATTTTAAAAATATTACGTGTGATATAATTTATTTTTGTAAAAAAAAAGTTTTTCTGAAATCTATTTTCATTAATTTCACACATTTAACATAGACATAAGGTTTTATACTACCGGGTCGCTGGTTGAAGACAAACTCATATTTTTTTTAGTAGTTAAGGAGTAAAATTACGTAAAAGTGTCATGTTTGCCCGCCGAGAAAAAAACAACTTTGGAACATTTATCCGGAGAACGCTTATAATCTATTTTGAGCATATATCTGAATATACTGTATTATGAGTTATGACTTTCATATTTCCAGAGGAATGTAGTACATTTATAAATTGTAGGGGAGTAAAGTGTTAGTCTAACTTTTCCTACAGCATATTTCAATTATCTGAATTCTTTATTTACTTATTCCTTGACTTATAGGTTGGTATGCGGCTGACCACCCGCTGTAAAAATGGTTCACTTTGCCAATGTCACCCCTGTCTCAGGGAAGGACGGCAAGAGTTGCAGGGTGTATGTCCATTTGAGATTTGGTTTTTATGTTGTAGGTTCACATGAGGCATGTGCAAGCGCGAACTTGTATGTGTCTGGTTGTGAGAATGCATGTAATGTGAATCTCCAATGTAACATAATATCTTTGCAACTTAGATTAGATTTTATGAAACCTTTGTTAAATGTAACATGTTATTCTGGAAATTTCATTTTATTCTGACATGCATATTTTAATATAATAACTGTAGGGGAATTCTGTATCATAGAATAATGAGATCTCAACCCTTTTTGTCGTGTTTGAAGTGTGCCATGTGTTTCGTAAAATTATTGCTATCTCGTTTTAACCTGAGAGTACAGTGCGCGTTATTCGATGCAGAAGCGGGATAAAAACTGATTGTCTCCTTGCATCTGCATAAAAACGTTTCCAACGGACTTCGGCTTGACATTTTTTTCCTGATTGTATGATGGTTGCGACTCTATAATATATATCTCAATGACACAAACCATAAAAAAAATATATATATATAAATAATGTTTTTTACTTTCTTGCTATAGCTGAAGGCTATAAAGAAAGTATTGATTTGGTGTGAAATTTTTTTTTCGAGGTTTTCACGGAAATGAGTTGTCCTGGTGCAGGACATGCCAAAAAACACTATCTTTCAAAAACGTCCGTCTGTATGTGTGTGTGTGTGTGTATGTGTATGTAAGTATGTATGTGTGTCACTTTCCAAAGTATAAGACCTAGAGATACCAAATTTTGGCTACATCAACTTTTTTGGACATGTATTAAGTATGAATAACACGACATTACACCAACTTGAAAATTCAAGATGGCTGCCATATAAAAAAACATAAAATTTCACTTTTCTCAAAAACGGCTCCGAGAATTGTTTTTAAATTTTCAGATTAGCCACAAATTAATTTTTAACTTAATGAATTAGTTATGGCAACACTCTTGCTAATCTGTGTCTATGGGCTGCCATATGAAAAAAACAAACAATTGTGATTTTCTCGAAAGTCAAGGGGTTAACAAAAATATAATGTTCTACAATATTATAGACAACATAAATTTCAACAAACTTAAGAAATTTTTTTTTTGAAAAAATTTTTATTAAGCACCGTTTACACGACCCCAAATTTTAAATTGAAAATATAGCAAAAACCCATTGATATGCAAGAAATTTAAATTTGTTTTAGATTTAAAAGAAAGAACAAGCTTATCACTATAATTCATAAGGAAAGATTTTTTACTTTTTTGAAAATTCAAGATGGCTTCCGAAGAGCTGAAAATTTTAAATGCGATTTTCTCAAAAACGGCTCCAACGATTTTTCTTAAATTTTCTGTAAATCCATTTATAAAATAGTGCTATCTACCAATAATACTCATTGCTTCATCATAATCTCGATTTAGGGAGTTGCCATCAAAAGAAAAAAAAAATGAAAAATTCTCGGCAGTTAGAGGCAGTACCGGCATTAGGGTTGGGCGCGGTCGGGCGACCGCCCAGGGATGAACCAACAGGGATGACCGCCCAGGTATGAAGGGGCGCCGCAGGCGCCCCTTTATATTTTTTAGTGATTTTGAAGTTTTTTGGGCATTAAAACTCGAACATATTTTCTTTAATTTTATAATTTTTTGATTAATTAAAAACACTGTTTATTTTCACGGATAAATTTATTCAATAAGATTAAAATTTTTAAACAAATTACTAACGTTTTCGACCTAGAAGGTCATCATCAGGTATCTATATTCTAGGTCGAAAACGTTAGTAATTTGTTTAAAAATTTTAATCTTATTGAATAAATTTATCCGTGAAAATAAACAGTGTTTTTAATTAATCAAAAAATTATAAAATTAAACAATATGAATTTTCACAGTGTTAATACACAAACAATACAAAATATATTTTCTTTAAGTTATTAAAACACTGTTTTTATTTTCACTCTTTATTTTTTAATTATTTGGACACAAACGTTTTCGACTACACAGTAATCATCATCAGGTAATAATGTTTATTTTTATTTTTCATATTTATATTTCTTATAAACATATTTATTTTTCGTAAACAGTAAAAATTTAACCTGTAAAATAATTGTTACATTCTTAGAAAGAGAAATGAAAAGAAAAATTAAGTTGTTTTTTGTTATTGCTAGGTATATTTATTTTTACTTTTTACTTTAAAGGGGTACATATTTATTTCACGACCTTGTTTTTTATTTTGTTAAATGTTTTAATTATGAATGACTGAAATTATTTTAAGGAAGATGATTTAAGAAATGGACTATCTAAGAAGTATGATTGGGAAAAAAAACAAAGTGACAGGGTGAGGAATGATCTTGTAAGAGAAGAATATGGTATAAGAGAAAGTGTGAAATTGAAGATGAAAAGAAGTTTGCTAAGATGGCTCGGGCATATGAAGAGAATGAGTGATGAAAGACTGACAAAGAAAGTATATGTTGCAAGAATAGATGGATGTCGTGGTAGAGGAAGACCTATAAAAGTATAGATAGATCAAATTTTTGAAAAAGCGAATGAACGGGATTTCCAGAGTCATGATAAAAGGAGGGCTTGTATGAAAAAGGTTTTGACTCTCGATGAAATGAAAGAAGTATGCAAGGACTTTTTGTATAGATTTTTTTTAGGTTTTGTTCTTTTTTATACTTAAACGTTATTTATTATTTGTATTCCTTGACTAATAGGTTGATATGAGGCTGACCACCCATACTGTATAAAATGGTTCACTTTGCCAATGTCACCCCTGTGTTAGGAAAGGTCGGCAAAATTTGTAGCGCTTATGTTCATTTGAGGTTTGGATTTTATTTGTAAGTACACATTCAGCATTTGTAAGCGCGAACTACACGTGTTTGTTTGTGGGCATGCATTCGAGAGCTTTAAATGTGGTCTAAAAATGGTCTAGCTGATTCGGATTTAGGAATCAGAAAAAATGGTAGGGAAGAGAGGAATCCTGGGCAAAGTGGAGAGGGCTATAACTCGCAGAAATCAAACATCCAGTTCTATATATCGATGTGCGGAACGATGTAAGTTTTTGGTTTGTATTTCGGGTATGCGAAATATACACTCGGCGTGATTGTCCTCTTACATATTATCATTACATTGTACAAAATAAGACCTCAAGTTAAGCATGAAAAAGTGTATTTTTATATTTATGCAGCTGACTTTTGTATGGAAATCAGTTATTCGTAAATTGTTTTTATTTTTATTAATGCACACGTTTTTAAATATTAAATTCTTTACATTTTCTTATTTTTTCAAATTTTATATTTTTGTTTTTTTCTGTCATTCTAAGTTTTCAAATTTTTGTTAATTTTTTTTTTTTGCGTTTTTTTCAGTTTTTGTTTTATGGTTTGTTCTATGTAATAGTTTTTAATTTTTAAATGTGCAATTTTTATTGTTTTTCGAATTTTTTTTCATTTTTTGATACAATATTAAATTTTTTCTATTTTTAGTTTTTTTCATATTTCTTATTTTCTTTTTTTACATTCCTATTATATTTTTATTTTAAAGTTGATACTTTTCTGTCTAGACTTTTTTTTCTTATTCGTTTTAGTTTTATTTTTTTATTTTTCTTTGTTTAATTTTAGATTAATTCATATATTTATATTTTTTTTTTCTTAAATTTTTATGTTGTAAGACTATTTCTATCTTTTTAATTTTTTTTTTAATTTGTGCTTTCTAAGTATTGAATTTCAAATTATTCTACATTCGTTCATTTGTTTATAGTTTCATGTTTTGTACTTTCGTCAAATTTTCATTTTTGTCCATTTCTTATTTTTGATGAAATTTATTAAAAATTGTATTATTTTTCAAAATAGTGTTTTGGACATAAATCCCCTCTCTAAGTTTCTATTTTCCACAATTCAAAGAAGAATTTATGAACAGATAGATGAAGAGAATGAATTGAATATTTTGAAAGAAGAAATTAAAGTGTCTATTTCACGTCTGAAGAATGGGAAGTCTGCTGGGTTTGATGGTATAAATGGTGAAATGTTGAAAGCAGGAGGTGAATGTGTCATAGATTGGATGTACGAATTATGTAAGCTTTGTGTGAATGCAGGAGTAGTACCGATGGATTGGAGGAAGGCAGTCATTGTTCCCATTTACAAAGGTAAAGGGGACAAAAAAGACTGTCAGAACTTCAGACCAATCAGTCTACTCAGTATACCAGGGAAAGTCTTCTGTAAGGTGGTTATAAAAAATGTGATTTTGACTACTAGTGAAAGGATTTCCGATATACAGTCCGGTTTTATGGCCGGTAGAGGCTGTGTTGATCAGATTTTTACTCTACGACAACTTGTTGAAAAACAATTGTCGGTGAGGCGGAAGCTGTTCACGGCCTTTGTAGATCTGGAGAAAGCTTTTGACTCAGTAGACAGAAGTATGTTATGGGATGTTTTGAAAGCATACGGAGTGAATGGGGCTCTCCTAGGTGCGGTGCATGCAAACTATGAAAATAGTAAGGCATGTGTTCGTATTGATGGTGAGTATAGTGAGTGGTTTGAAGCTTATAAGGGTGTGAGGCAAGGATGTGTGATGAGTCCATGGCTATTTAACATAGTCATGGACAAGTGTGTCAGAGATGCTAGACTTAATGATTGTGGATTGATGATAGGAGAGAGCAAAGTGAGTTTTCTACTGTATGCAGATGATGTAGTTCTTGTATCTGATTCTGCAGTAGAATTGCAAACAATGCTCTCTAGATTGAATGAAGCTTTGTTAGGTAACCATTTGAAGTTGAATGCAAGTAAGACGAAAGTATTGATTTTTGA
Organism: Agapetus fuscipes; assembly: GCA_951799405.1. Taxonomy (NCBI): domain Eukaryota; kingdom Metazoa; phylum Arthropoda; class Insecta; order Trichoptera; family Glossosomatidae; genus Agapetus; species Agapetus fuscipes. The sequence goes on along the minus strand of OX637333.1, from coordinate 11,906,873 downwards.
AAGAGATGATGAAAATATGAATTTAAAATTAATGGAATGAATGTTGATGTCGTAAATGAGTTTGTATACCTGGGAAGTAAGTTTGAAAAAGATGGAAGAATGATCGGTGAATTTGAAAGAAGAATAATGAAAGGCAGGTGCGTACTGGGTGCTACCGCTAGCATCGCCAAGAACCAGAATCTTTCAAAAAATGTTCGACTGGCGGTGCACGGTGGTATACTAGTGCCCACTCTGATGTATGGAAGTGAAGCCTGGACGGTGAATGAAAGTGAGATTAGTAAAGTCCATACAGTAGAAATGGACTACTTAAGAAGTATGATTGGGAAAAGACGGAGTGATAGGGTGAAGAATGATTTTGTTAGAGAGGAATGTGGTGTAAGAGAAAGTGTGAAAGTAAAGATTAAAAGAAGTATACTTAGATGGCTTGGACATTTGAAGAGAATGAATGAGGAAAGACTGACGAAAAAAGTATATGCTGCGAGAATTGATGGATATCGTGGAAGAGGAAGAGGAAGGTATGGATGGACCAAATTTTCGAAGTAGCGAATGAATGGGATATCCAGAGTCATAATAAAAGAAGAGCTTGTATGAAAAAGGTTATGGCTCTGGATGAAATGAAAGAAGTAAGCAAGGATCGAAAGAAATGGCGGTTGATTTGTAATGCTGGCGGTTAAAGCTGAGGCTTTTAAATTAAAAAAAATATGTTTTGTAGTTTTTTAAATTTTTTACTGTTTAATTGTTTAGAGTTTATTTGTTTTATATATTTGATTGTATTAATTGCTTGTACATCTTGACTGATAGGTTGGTATGCGGCTGACCACCCATACTTTAAAAAATGGTTCACTTTGCCAATGTCACCCCTGCTTCAGGGAAGGTCGGCAAGAGTTGCAGGGCTTATGTTCATTTGAGATTGGGTTTTTTATATTGTAGGTCCACATGCGGCATGTGTAAGCGCGAAATTATGCATGTCTGCTTGTGGGAATGCATTTAATATGAATCTCAAATGATACATATCTTTGCAGCTTAGATTTAGACATAGATTTTATATTATAGATTTAAAACCTATAAATGATAATTTAATTATTTTTTAAATGTACACAGAAAAGGTTTCCTTCTGCCCAATAGAATGACAGCATTCTTTTATTGGTATTAAGCAATGAAATTATGCTTGAAATACCAATTACAGTGTGAAAATGACAAAAGATATAAAACTTTCATGTACACTTCCTGAAATTTAAAAGGCTACAACATCTTTCATAACTGCAATCCATAGTATTTCAATATCTTTAAATGAGCCCAATTTCATTTGAAATAATGTCCATGAAAATATGCACGCTCAATTGTTTCAAGTTAATGGGCTGTGCTGTCTCACTGTAATAGTTACAATGATCACTTCAAAATAAGATTCCTTCGCTCATCTTTTCCATTTTCTGAAGAACAGCCGTTCCCAAATTTACAAATCCACAAAACTATTGAATCTCATTTATAAAAATAAAGGCAGGATAAAATCTGCCGGGTCAGCTAGTATCAGAATAAAACAAAATAAGTACATTGGTTATTTCTATTACATTATTCAATATTATCCAGCACTTTTATTTCGGTTTGGGTTAGGGATACGGATAATTTATTATTTCAGATATCCAATAGTTTCAATTACAGATATGGATATCCATAACATCCCTGCTTGGTAGATGAGAGACCACAAATAATTTACCAGACGTACAAATTTAGTATGTGGAATGATTGCACCACTAATGTTTTGACTGGTCCACAGTCTAGTGATTAATGCTGCACTCATAATCAGGAAATTATGTTTTAATTTTCAACTAGACTCTTCACAGCTTTGAACAATTAATTTATTTGCCTTTTCTGAAGACCGGTAACCAAAAGTCCATCCAGCCTTACAGCAACTGAGCCTTGCTTGAGTGATAGGTGTTTTCTATAATGACTTTCAAGCTCGTCAAAGGCTCTTGAGGTGTAAGTCACACAGAAACAGTGCTCACCAAATAAATCATCCTGATATGTATTTATTTAACCACCTGAGTGTTTTCTTCAGTTGTCTTGCAGTTATATCTTTTTGCATTACTTGGCATTTTTTATTTTAAGCAGTCATCCAATTTATTCATATCTCTGTCAACTGATAATAGTTATAGCTATATATACAAGTACCTAGTTATCATAATTGCTCCAGGTAACACTTATTATTGCATCACTTTATGATGTATGACTTTAATAATAATGTCATGACACATGGATAACGTTCTGAACTTTCCAGTAATATTTAATCAAAAATATAACTGTATGCTACATGTAAGACTCCTCTTTTTTTTTTTTTTTTTTAAGAAATCCTGTGCGGGAGACTCCCTAGATTCTAAAGACTCTAGGGGTCTATGACACTTGATTGTAGTGCCGCAGAGGGGTACGAGCTTGGTCGTCGCTACAAAGCGCCAATACTCAAGCAAGATCCTAGTTGCTGTAAGGCTGGATGGACCTTTGGTGACCGGTCATTGGTAAAGGTTTTTATGAATTTTTCAACCCACCAAAGAGCACATTCGAGATATAAATGGTATATTTTTGCGCTCTGCCGGGATCCGAATCCACAACCTTCCATTTACGAGTCCGAAGTGTTGCCACTACGGACTACGGACCGGTCCTCTGTCCTCAAATAATATTTATTTTATCATATTTAATATTTGTTTATAGTTTTTATGTACCTAATATATGTTTATAAGCTTTGGGTTTGTAAAACCTTTCATACAGATAGTTTTAATAATAATCTTAAAATAAATTGTACAGTGAACTGCACATAACTTTATAGAGAAATGTAGACAAAAACCAAATGCCTAAAAATTTATAAGATTTGCCGTTTTACAAAGGTAACCCAGAGAATTTCAGTCTTCTTGGGGTTCAGTACTAGCCTTTTTATTGTCATCTAGTTTTCCGAGATATTTTCACTCAATTGTTTTTTTTATAATAGAAACCCAAAAAAATACCTTTTATTAAAAATATCATAGACGTCTGACACAACTATATGTGCAACGACTACACAGAAAATGTAAAGAAAATTAATTAAATAAACATACTGTTTCAATTCACTTTTATTCTTTTAACTCTGTCAAACGTTTTCGCCTAAAAAGGCATTGTAAGGCGAAAACGCTTGACAAAGCTAAAATAACAAAAGTGAATTGAAACAGTGTGTTTATTTAATTAATTATACAATGGACTTTCACTGTGTAAACCACCAAACCCTGAAAAAAATAGTAAAGAAAATTGTTGGTCTCATTTTTGAGGTAAAATGCTGTTTTTTAGAATAGGGTAATTTCACTTTTTTTATTTCATAAAATGATAGACACCATTTTTTAAAAATGCATCTGCGTTTTTATAAAAATATATATTTAGCTTAGTTTTTCAATTATAGCACTTTGAAATTTGCATATTTTCGATTTCCGGTAAAACAGCTCATTTTTTATTTAGGCGGATATGACGTCGATGGAGCTTTGGATCTTTGGAGTGCAGGTATCGGCGGACCCAGGTAGTCAGTTTGCTAGTGAAGTTTGATGTCATTTTGACGTCAAAACTAGCCGACCAAGCTGCATTTTTGGCGGGATACAAATTCTCCGCATTTTATTTTTAAAAATTATCAATCATATTATCTTTATTTTTACTACTTAAAAAATATATGGTTGTGATTCTTAAAATGTACTCTACACAACCATATTATTTTCAACCGTTTTCCCCACCACTGCAATTATCCTATTAACACATCGTTTGTGGGAAACTAGTTAACTCGTCATACACCTTTTTATAGTAACGTGCGGGAGATGTGTAAACTCGTTTCGTCGCGCCTAGCGGTAGGGCGCGGGAAACTTGTAAAAACGTGGCAAAAAATTTCAAAAAAATGTAAAAAATGAAAAGGTGAAAATTTCAAAAAACACCCACTCTACGCCACCATCTGGTGGGAAAATGCCCGCATACATAGTGTTAAATGGTCTCAGTAAAAGGTGTATGTGTAAAATTGTTATTTCTAGGTAATAATACTTTGGAAAGTGACACACACACACACACACACACACACACACACACACACACACACACACACACACACACACACACACACACACACACACATAGTGACGGATGTTTTGGAAGATAGTGTTTTTTAGCATGTCATTACACTAGAGCAACTCATTTGTGACTTCACAATTTTGGAAATGTCAATTTGATTGCACACCTTATTCTTTGATAGTGTTGACTATCGAGGATACATACATATTATTTACGGGAAAACTGCTCACGCTGTTCTCTATTCTTTTTTTTTGATGCTTAACTTTTGGTTTTGAGTAAGATCTACTGAAAGAAAGCCTATGGTCAACCCATGATTCCTTAATAATTATTGTCCAGTTTTAAGTAATCATTATTCATTCCTATTTAGGATTCATATATTATTCCTATATAGACACTGGAGAGGCAAATAGATGCCACAATAGCTTCTTCTTTTTTTTTTACTACGCCAAATTAAGGCTATTATAAAGTGTTTACCGTCAGATGCAGTCAAGACCCTAGTGGGCGCGTTTGTGGTGTCTCGGATTGACTATTGTTCGACGCTTTATAGTGGTCAGCCAAAGAAGCAGTTCAATCGCTTTCAATCTGTGTTGAATTCGGCAGCAAGACTCATATTCGGGTAACCCAAATTCGCTCACATCACTCCGCTGTTAAAAACACTACATTGGCTTCGTTTCCCGGAGAGGGTGGTCTACCGTGTTTGTCTGATGGTATATAAAGCCATCAATGGCTTGGCTCCACCTTATTTGACTGACATGATGTTGCCTGTTGAGATGGGTATAAGGAGGCAGACACTCGGATCCGCGGGCGATGAAGTAGTCAATTTGGTTCAGCCACGCCGTCAGATTCGTACAAATTTCGGAGACCGCGCTTTCCGTGTTGCGGGTCCGGTGGAGTGGAACAGACTGCCACCCGGAGTGAAGAACTCCAAATCTATGGATGTATTTCGCGGAGCACTCAAGACGCACCTTTTTAGAAAGTCTTATCCATGATCGGTCGGTTTCTAAAAAGGTGCGTCTTGAGTGCTCCGCGAAATACATCCATAGATTTGGACTAAATTAAAATTTAACTAAAATTTATTAAATTAAAATTAAACTAAAATTTAGGACCCTGTCCGAAGAGGGTCCTTGAGGTGTGACACACACAAAAACGGCGCTCTCTTATCATTTGTAATTTAAAATAAATTAGCCTGATATTATTATTATTATAGTAAATGTATCACTAAAATATAAAATTTACCTACGTATCACATGACTAAAATTTTGTCCATCCCAGTGTTGGCTCTTGTATTTAGGTCAATGTTGTTGTTACTTATAGGTGCAAAAATGCAACTAAGCTACACATATAGTGTAACTTGTTGCCTGCGTTATCTTTGAAGGGGTTGCATGAGTCGATTGTGCTTGTATATTTCTGATCTAAATACCCACACTACATATTTTTTGATTTTCAAAACTCACAAATGCCACCCACCATCCTACATTTAATTATTGTCTCTTCACCCCTTTTCACACGGTGTGGTTTCAGTCTGGATTTGGTCACATAATGTATGGGGTCGCCGGACAAACCACACTACATTGTGGAAGCTAACATAGTCACAGATTGAAGTGTAATATTTGTTTCTTCTGCTGCTTTGGGGATTCAGTATACAACACTCTTGGTGCCAACAATCACCTGCTTTATGTCCACCCTGTCCTTTAGTTCACAGCTGTAAATCACACTTCCTCTAATGAACCAGTTACACACCCACATCTCAGTTCTGAGCACAAATGTTTTGTTTGGCACTCAATAAAAAACCTTTGTTTACAAAGTTATTGTATTATTTAATATTAATTCTGATCATAATTGTGATTGATAAGTACAAGGCAAAAGCTCAAAAAGGGGAATTCACTTGATATGAAATGTCTAGGGACTGTCTTTTAACTGCAGTCACTTGAATGCTGTTTAAGTCTTAAGGACAAGTGGTAACTCTGGGCCAAATATGAATGAACCTGTAAGTAAAATAAGAATTTAGTGTTAAAAAGATAACTTAGTTGTTGCAATTTAAGAGAGATTTGATTGGTTTTGATAATAATGTGAAAAAAATATACATATCAACGGTTAAAAGGAAGTAGAGCATAAGCGACGTTTTGGTCTAAAATGAGTTATGAATGCCATCCTACTCAAAATTTTCCGCTCTTTTTAATGTGCTAACCCATAGCTCTATGATGATTTTTTTGTTGTTTATGTCCAAGCAAACAACTGCGTTTTTGAAGTATAGTTTTGGTGTAACTTTTTTGTCCTAAAGGAGTTTGTGACATAAAAAAATTGTAAAACCACATTTATAGCAATGCCAATAAATGCCTTTATTTTTTTAATTTTAGAGCTGTTTTGATTTTAACAATAAGATATTTTTTTTAAAAATTATGCCATTTTTCTGCAATCTCAAACTATAAAATGCTCTCCTAAACAATTTAGTTTTTGTCGCTTCTGCCCTACTTCCTTTTAACCGTAGATATATTGATGTGACTTGACACATATACAGTGCAGATATACAATTTTAAATGAGATTTAAAAAAACGCTAGTTTCATAATCATACTCAAAATCGACTGCCTTTCTTTGTGATAATGCATGTAAATGTTAAGAAATTAAATAAAAAAGAAAAACATCAAAAATCTCATACAAATTTTGTATGGTAAAAAAAATGACTATAAAACGATAGTATCTATAGATACTATAAAATGAAAGTAGCTATAGATCATCTGCTTGCGACTAGCACTGGAAATACGCCACTTACTAATGCTCGATTTTGAGTTACGTTTTGGTGTGAATTAGTGAATGTGTGTGCCGCACATTGCGGGGAAACGAAACAGTTAGAGGTCAAAACTCAAGGGCATGTTCGGCAGGCGCCCTCTTAAGGTAAAGATTTGGTAATTTTTGGAGAGTCATTCATTGTCTGTGTGGTGCATTGAGTTATATATAATATTGGTGGAGACAGAACTAAGTTACGGCATTATATATATACAGACGGATCTAACATACTATTAGGCTTACTTGTCAACCGGACCTGTCAATCATAGAGCTGTCAAACACCACAGAATACTCAATAGTCATGTGAAATCCTATATTTTCTTGCTTTCTCTATCTTTTGTATTGACATCCAATAATTACATGTGCCATTATGTTTTATGATAATGCCATTTTTCTTTTGTAACAGACAAATTCTTTACCATAATAACTAACACATGCGTACATTTTCCGCGCATTAATGCCATTTAAGTAATGTCAACAATGCTGAGAAAATTCACACAACTATGCCTTTTGCATGTTGATAGTGTGGTGAGACTCGGAGTATCATTGTTCTCTTTCTGACTAACGAAGATTTGTGCTGAGGCAGGTTGAAACGGATATAGTGTCTACTTGCGTCCAAATAGTTTTGACTCCACTGTATAATAACTCAATGGTGTGGTGTGAGTTGAAGTGAAGTGAAGCTGTACCTGTCACCAGGGATGTCATGTATTTTAGCCGCTCTCGCTGGGCATGCTCCGCTCTGACATAATGCTGGAGACTGGCTGTCCGCACCCCACGCAGTGCAGCAGCCACTCCCCCTACTGCTGCTGGAAGCAGGTTGAAATTAACTGCATCGCGTCCGGCTTTGGCCACCTGGGGCCCGTCTCCCGCAGCATTCAGAGGTACAACCCGACATATGTCTCCATCATCCTAACTGCCTCCTCAAACGCTTTGCTTTCTCTGCTCCTCCATTATTCATTTTTTTGTAGTAGTATTGGTTGCTGCATTTTGCATTTGTCTTATTTCAGATTGAAATGAAAAAAGTTCTTGATTGAATTGATAACCCTTTGCGTACTGACTCCATGTGTTAGGAAGGCCATTCTTCCAGTGCCAGCCTGTCTGGTGGGCGTGCAATTTTGTCAAACACGTTGTAATTTTTTTTACAGTAAGCTATTTATTTTTACACGTAAAGGACCTACCTTACGCCAACCACTTGAGTTGAAGTGGGGGTTTTCCGGCTCTGAAGGAGGCTGTTTCTTACCTCTTGTGAAGGCTAAGTAAACCTTGCTAGTATTTTATTTTGGGTTTGAAGTAAACACCAAAACGGGAAATCATTTCTGAATCCCTTGGTGGCGATCAAACCCTAGCCCTTTGGCATTAAATGCAAGCATGATCTATAGCTACTTTCATTTCTACATCAAATATTTGGCCTAATGAGCTCTCGACCAGACTGTAAACAAGATAAAATATGATTTGAGTCGGATAAAACCAAAGAGGGCAACCCAATGTTAACACAACTAAGCTGCACGTATAGTGTAACTTCTTGCCGCGGTGAGCCCGGAGGGCAATCTTAAATAAAAAATATGGACAAGTTTATAGAACGGATGTATTTCCAAAAACTCATTTATTTACAAAAAAAACTCTTTTCTAATTAAAATATTTAATTCAGCAGCAGAAAAGTGTACTCAAAGGGTTACTTAAGAAATTTCTTGTAGAAGAAAATCTGATTATTAAAATGTATTAATATTATAAAAGTATATGTATATTACTCGGCCTTGCAAATCATTGGATAGATTATCGTGGGCCTGCTGTTTTGTGATGGGTTGTAGATTTGTCTGTGCAATTGGTGGTGGTGCTAGATAGATTCAGTGTTTAGGTGTGTCTTGGCTATATTCTGATTTTCATCTTCATTTCCATCTATTCAAATGTTTTATATTCACACTATCATAGTGAAATCCATTTTATTTTTTTCCAAAATTTAATTTCCAGAAATTCACAAATATAAAATTCAAAAACACTTATCAAGAACATCCTGGTACCCAATTAATTGAATAATCCCCTTTGTTGACCATAATCCGGAGGAAGCAATTCCTGAGAAATAACCCAGATGATACATTATTTTATGTGCATTATTATGTACATTATTAAATTAAAGTGAAATTTGTTTTATGTTTTAGTTTTTGATGTCCATATATATATATTCCTTGACTTATAGGTTGGTATGAGGCTGATCACCCATACTGTAAAAAATGGTTCACTTTGCCAATGTCACCCCTGTTTCAGGGAAGGTCGGCAAAATTTGTGGGGCTTATGTTCATTTGAGGTTTGGATTTTATTTGTAAGTGCGCATTCAGCATTTGTAAGCGCAAACTACACGTGTTGGTTTGTGGGCATACATCTGAGAGCTTTGAATGAATATATCCTTGCAACTTAGATTATAGATTATTATTATTATAGATTATTATACAAACTCGACACATAGCCATCCTGCATCCCCTTCCTCTTTCATTCTCTCACACAATGACACACTTAATGATTGATTCCATGCCTGGATCATTTAGTAATTATTTAGCCACTTGAGGATGCAAACACATTGTTTGCGTAACCGGTCGTGGAACTGAATATACTCCGTAATCAAAAACAAAGTTGTTCTATTTTTTATCTCGTGAAACCCATTTTCCTTACAATATCTGGAATACTTTGAAATGTTTTTTTTAATTAGATTCAAATCAATGTGACTGTCAAAAGTATAACATAAGAAAACTTATTTTTATTGTTTGAGACTAGTATAATGAATATTTCTAATACTCAACTTTTGAGAGTGTACGTAATCTAATCTAATCTAATCTAAGTTGCAAAGATATGTTACATTGGAGATTCACATTACATGCGTTCTCACAACCAGACATGTACAAGTTTGCGCTTGCACATGCCTCATGTGAGCCTACAACATAAAAACCCAATCTCAAATGGACATACACCCTGCAACTCTTGCCGTCCTTCCCTGTAACAGAGGTGACATTGGCAAAGTGAATAATTTTTACAGCATGGGTGGTCAGCCGCATACCAACCTATAAGTCAAGGAACATACATGACAAATTCCAAATAAATCCCTTAAAATTATAAAATTCAACGGCCTCGCCATACAAAATAAATGTGCGTTAATGGCATAAAAACTGAAGAACTCCTGAACAGATGCACGTCATATTCACAACAAATATTGTTCAGACCTTCGGATGTGCATCCTCATCATTAAAAGATTATTAATTGTTGTTTTTTAAATAAATAAACATGATCGATCACAACACCTTTTTATGTAAAACCTATGCGAGAAACAACACTCATTTTGACATTCGAATTTCAAATAAATTGCCAGCACTTCAACATAGGCTTCAAAGTTGCCATACAAGTCAATTCTTTTTCGGTTGAATTCCGTTGAGTACCTACCTATATTCTTTATTTATTTCAAAATTATACTTCAACCAGTTATTACATGTATTTTTTAGAAATAATTACGAACGATTAGGTCAACTTTTTATATGGAACCATACTTTTTGCGGCATTTATTCTTTTTAATATTACAATATATAATCTAAGTTGCATAGATGCATTAACATTTATAATTCATATTCAATGCACGCCCCCATGGAGACACGAGTGAGTTCGCGCTTATCAATGCTGCATGTGTAATAGCAAATAAAATTTCAGCCTCTCATAACCATAAGCCCTGCAACTTTTGCCGACTTTTACAGAAACAGGGAAACATTTGTTAAGTGAACCCATTTATGCGATATGGGTGGTAAGCCTCATACTAAACCTTACGTCAAGGAATTTGAGTTTGAAAAATCCTTAAACAACGGTTATCTTAATTTATAATCTAAAGTTGCACAAAAGAGTTTTGATGATTCAAATATAATGCACACCCACAAGCTGGCAAATGTCATTTCACGCTAACATATAATTGTGGCACTTGATGTTTTTAATATTAGAATATATAATCTAAGTTGCATAGATACAATAACATTTATAATTCACTAGGGGCGTTGCCCCTGGCTGCTACGCAGCCCAACCCCTTAACATTTGGTGAATGTGTATATTGCGCATAGTTTCCTCGCGTTAAAATTCGGAAAACATGTAAAATAAAAACATGCAGCCTTTGTAAAAGAAAATCGACCACCCATAGTTTAAAAAATGGTTCACTTTGCAGATTTCAGCTGTGTTTTAGGGAAGATTGGCAAGAGTTGCAGGGCTTATGTTCATTTGAGATTGGGTTTTTATGTTGTAAGTCATCATGCATTATGTGTATGCGCGGACTTACAAATGTCTTTTTGTGGGAATGCATTTAATATGAATCTCAAGAGGTATGTATCTTTGCAACTTAGATTATAGAACTAAACAAAATAATTTCCTTGACTTATAGGTTAGTATGTGGATGACCACCCATACTGTAAGAAATGGTTCATCATGCAAATTTTATCTCTGTTTGAGGAAAAGTCGGCAAGAGTTGCAGGGCTTATGTTCATTTGAGATTAGGTTTTAATGTTGTAAGCCCACATGGAGCATTTGTAAGCGCGAACTTTTACCTGTCTTTTTGTGGGAATGCATTTAATATGAATCTCAAATGGCGTGTATCTTTGCGACTTAGATTATGTAAAGAAATACACAAAATAATTTCCTTGACTTATATGTTGGTATGAGGCTGACCACTCATACTTTAAAAAATGGTTCACATTGCAAATTTCACCTTTGTTTCAGGGAAGGTTGGCAAGAGTTGCAGGGCTTATGGTAATTTGAGATTTGGTTTTTATGTTGTAAGTCATCATGCATTATGTGTAAGCGCGAACTTACAAATGTCTGCTTGTGAGAATGCATTTAATATGAATCTCAAATGGTATGTATCTTTGCAACTTAGATTATAGAACTAAACAAAATAATTTCCTTGACTTATAGGTTAGTATGTGGATGACCACCCATACTGTAAGAAATGGTTCATCATGCAAATTTTATCTCTGTTTGAGGAAAAGTCGGCAAGAGTTGCAGGGCTTATGTTCATTTGAGATTAGGTTTTTATGTTGTAAGCCCACATGGAGCATTTGTAAGCGCGAACTTTTACCTGTCTGCTTGTGGGAATGCATTTAAAATGAATCTCAACTGGCGTGTATCTTTGCGACTTAGATTATGTAAAGAAATACACAAAATAATTTCCTTGACTTATATGTTGGTATGAGGCTGACCACTCATACTTTAAAAAATGGTTCACATTGCAAATTTCACCTTTGTTTCAGGGAAGGTTGGCAAGAGTTGCAGGGCTTATGGTAATTTGAGATTTGGTTTTTATGTTGTAAGTCATCATGCATTATGTGTAAGCGCGAACTTACAAATGTCTGCTTGTGAGAATGCATTTTATATGAATCTCAAATGGTATGTATCTTTGCAACTTAGATTATAGAACTAAACAAAATAATTTCCTTGACTTTATAGGTTAGGATGTGGCTGACCACCCATACTGTAGGAAATGGTTCACCATGCAAATTTTATCTCTGTTTGAGGAAAAGTCGGCAAGAGTTGCAGGGCTTATGTTCATTCGAGATTAGGTTTTTATGTTGTAAGTCCACATGGAGCATTTGTAAGCGCGAACCTGTCTGCTTGTGGGAATGCATTTAATATGAATCTCAAATGGTATGTATCTTTGCAACTCAGATTATGTCAAGAAATACACAAAATATGTAATTTCCTTGACTTATAGGTAGGGACTGGAAAATTTCGCGATCGCGATAAAACGAATTTATTCGCGAATTTTGATGTTTTTACGCGAATAACGCGAAATTTGAGGTTTTACGCAAATATCGCGAATTTTCGTACTTTTGGAAGAAATTGTGCGAAAAAGTTGTAATGTGTCGCTTCTGCAACGCAACTATTTTGTGGGAAAGAAAAGATTCCTGCGAAAACCCTTTGCAAGGTGCAAAACACAAAAAAAATGGTCGGTGTTATAGCCGAGGGGACTAAGTAGGCTGATCTTTCAACGTTGAAACACGCTTGAACGCTAGACGCGGGGTTCGATCCCCGCCTGGGTCATTTGACCATAAATTTGACCCTGTTTCAACAAATGTAATTGGGTAATTATAAATTAATAATTAATTAAAATAAACACTACTCGTAATTAATTTTTCATTAAGTATATTAATACCTGTTTCTGGCCAGGCAGAGTAGATTGGTGAATTGCATTCCTATTCACAAATCTATTTCATTAAAAAAATAAATGATAAGCAGAACTGTCCTGGACATCCAAACAGACTTGAATCGTGACATCAATGAAGGAAAATACATCAAGGAGTGAAGCTGCTGCTGGATTAGCCAAGAGCACAACTTGAGGCCTTCATAAAAGCCAACATCCCTCGAAAAAATTAGATAACCCTCATCTAGAGACTAAATGCACAAAAATTAAATATTTTAAAAGGATATTGCAGGGTATTCGGAGTGTCATTCAAATATTAATACTTTTTTCAATCAATAATGGTTTTTTGTACCTAAGTTGTAGCTCGTATTGATTCAGATGTAGTTTATTCATTGTTTTTGAAGGTACATATTGTGTTTATATAATAAATTGTAAATATTAGTAATATCTATAGTTTTGCAAATACATAAACCTTTATTTCGATCAAATCAACCCTAAAAATTACACCGAATCTCCTTGTTTATCATGAAAAATAACGCGAATTTCCCTGTTTTTGATCAAAAATAACGCGAATTTCCCAAAAAAATAACGCGAATTTCGCAAAAAATAACACCACTTTTTTCCAGTCCCTACTTATAGGTTGGTATGAGGCTGACCACCCATACTTTAAAAAATGGTTCACCATGCAAATTTCATCTCTGTTTGAGGAAAAGTCGGCAAGAGTTGCATTTGAGATTGGGTTTTTATGTTGTAAGTCAACATGCATTATGTGTAAGCGCGAACTTACAAATGTCTGCTTGTGAGAATGCATTTTATATGAATCTCAAATGGTATGTATCTTTGCAACTTAGATTATAGAACTAAACAAAATAATTTCCTTGACTTTATAGGTTAGGATGTGGCTGACCACCCATACTGTAGGAAATGGTTCACCATGCAAATTTTATCTCTGTTTGAGGAAAAGTCGGCAAGAGTTGCAGGGCTTATGTTCATTCGAGATTAGGTTTTTATGTTGTAAGTCCACATGGAGCATTTGTAAGCGCGAACCTGTCTGCTTGTGGGAATGCATTTAATATGAATCTCAAATGGTATGTATCTTTGCAACTCAGATTATGTCAAGAAATACACAAAATAATTTCCTTGACTTATAGGTTGGTATGAGGCTGACCACCCATACTTTAAAAAATGGTTCACCATGCAAATTTCATCTCTGTTTGAGGAAAAGTCGGCAAGAGTTGCATTTGAGATTGGGTTTTTATGTTGTAAGTCAACATGCATTATGTGTAAGCGCGAACTTACAAATGTCTGCTTGTGAGAATGCATTTTATATGAATCTCAAATGGTATGTATCTTTGCAACTTAGATTATAGAACTAAACAAAATAATTTCCTTGACTTTATAGGTTAGGATGTGGCTGACCACCCATACTGTAGGAAATGGTTCACCATGCAAATTTTATCTCTGTTTGAGGAAAAGTCGGCAAGAGTTGCAGGGCTTATGTTCATTCGAGATTAGGTTTTTATGTTGTAAGTCCACATGGAGCATTTGTAAGCGCGAACCTGTCTGCTTGTGGGAATGCATTTAATATGAATCTCAAATGGTATGTATCTTTGCAACTCAGATTATGTCAAGAAATACACAAAATAATTTCCTTGACTTATAGGTTGGTATGAGGCTGACCACCCATACTTTAAAAAATGGTTCACCATGCAAATTTCATCTCTGTTTGAGGAAAAGTCGGCAAGAGTTGCAGGGCTTATGTTCATTTGAGATTAGGTTTTTATGTTGTAAGCCCACATGGAGCATTTGTAAGCGCGAACTTTTACCTGTCTGCTTGTGGGAATGCATTTAAAATGAATCTCAAATGGCGTGTATCTTTGCGACTTAGATTATGTAAAGAAATACACAAAATAATTTCCTTGACTTATATGTTGGTATGAGGCTGACCACTCATACTTTAAAAAATGGTTCACATTGCAAATTTCACCTTTGTTTCAGGGAAGGTTGGCAAGAGTTGCAGGGCTTATGGTAATTTGAGATTTGGTTTTTATGTTGTAAGTCATGCATTATGTGTAAGCGCGAACTTACAAATGTCTGCTTGTGAGAATGCATTTTATATGAATCTCAAATGGTATGTATCTTTGCAACTTAGATTATAGAACTAAACAAAATAATTTCCTTGACTTTATAGGTTAGGATGTGGCTGACCACCCATACTGTAGGAAATGGTTCACCATGCAAATTTTATCTCTGTTTGAGGAAAAGTCGGCAAGAGTTGCAGGGCTTATGTTCATTCGAGATTAGGTTTTAATGTTGTAAGTCCACATGGAGCATTTGTAAGCGCGAACCTGTCTGCTTGTGGGAATGCATTTAATATGAATCTCAAATGGTATGTATCTTTGCAACTCAGATTATGTCAAGAAATACACAAAATAATTTCCTTGACTTATAGGTTGGTATGAGGCTGACCACCCATACTTTAAAAAATGGTTCACCATGCAAATTTCATCTCTGTTTGAGGAAAAGTCGGCAAGAGTTGCATTTGAGATTGGGTTTTTATGTTGTAAGTCAACATGCATTATGTGTTAGCGTGAACTTACAAATGTCTGCTTGTAGGAATGCATGTAATATGAATCTTAAATGTAATATATCTTTGCAACTTAGATTACAAATTTAAATCCATTTTTATTTCGTTTGTTTTTTTTGAATTTCGAATGAAATAAAAGAAAATATAAAGAAAACTTTCCAATGTTGCCGCTAGATGTCAATTTAGTTTCATACGTTTTTCGATACAAACACAAAAGGGTCTATAATGGTTTAAGAGTGTATTTTAGTATGCAGCTCAAACACAAACGCGAAAGCTCGCAGCATTGCAGCATATATACAAAAATTAATTTGCCATAGATCAGGAATGTGTTTCATCTGCTGTGATGGCATTAATTTTGAAAATCGAAACTCGACGACGAAAGACGACGATGAAGGGTAGTATAATAAAGGATATTCAATGCATGCCCCCATGGAGACACGAGTGAGTTCCCGCTTAGAAATGCTACATGTGAACTTACAAATTATTATTAAGGCCTCTAATGAACATAAGCTCTGCAATTTTTGCCGACCTTTTCATAAACAGGGGGAACATTTGTAAGTGAGCCATTTTGTACGATATGAGTGTTCAGGCTCATACTAACCTATAAGTCAAGGAATTTGAGTTTGAAACATCCTTAAACAACGGTTATCTTTATTTATAATCTAAAGTTGCAAAAAAGAGTTTTGATGATTAAAATACAATGCACACCCACAAGCTGGCAAATGTCATTTCACGCTAACATATAATTGTGGCACTTGATGTTTTTAATATAAGAATATAAATCTAAGTTGCATAGATACATTTTTTAATTCATATTCAATGCATGCCCTCAAGCAGACATGAGTGAGTTTGCGCTTACAAATGCTGCATGTTAAATTACAAATAAATATTTCAGCCTCTCATGACCATAAGCCATGCAACTTTTGCCGACCTATTCAGAAACAGGGGGAACATTTATTAAGTGAACCCATTTATGCGATATGGGTGGTAAGCCTCATACTAACCCTTAAGTCAAGGAATTTGAGTTTGAAAAATCCTTAAACAACGATAATCTTAATTTATAATCTAAAGTTGCACAAAAAAGTTTTGATGATTCCAATATAATGCACACCCACAAGCTGACAAATGTCATTTCACGCTAACATATAATTGTAGCACTTGATGTTTTTAATATTAGAATATAAATCTAAGTTGCATACATACATTAACATTTATAATTCATATTCAATGCATTCCCCCAAGCAGACATGAGTGAGTTTGCGCTTACAAATGCTGCATGTTTCATTATAAATAAATATTTCAGCCTCTCATGACCATAAGCCATGCAACTTTTGCCAACCTATTCAGAAACAGGGGGAACATTTATTAAGTGAACCCATTTATGCGATAAGGGTGGTAAGCCTCATACTAACCCTTAAGTCAAAGTATTTGAGATTGAAAAATCCTTAAACAACGGTTATCTTAATTTATAATCTAAAGTTGCACAAAAAAGTTTTGATGATTCCAATATAATGCACACCCACAAGCTGACAAATGTCATTTCACGCTAACATATAATTGTAGCACTTGATGTTTTTAATATTAGAATATATATAATCTAAGTTGCACCGATACAATAACTTTTATAATTCATATTCAATGCATGCCCCCATGGAGACACGAGTGAGTTCCCGCTTAGAAATGCTGCATGTGAACTTACAAATTAAAATTAAGGCCTATAATGCACATAAGCTCTGCAACTTTTGGCAACCTTTTCAGAAACAGGGGGAACATTTGTAAGTGAGCCATTTTTTACGATAAGAATGTTCAGGCTCATACTTACCTATAAGTCAAGGAATTTGAGTTTGAAAAATCCTTCAGCAACATTCATCTTAATGTGTTATCAAAAGTTGCAAAAAAAATCTTTATTGATTCAAATGCAATGCATACCCACAAGCTGGCAAATGTCATTTCACGCTAACATATGATTGTGGCATTTGATGTTTTTTTATATTAGAATATAAATCTAAGTTGCATAGATCCATTAACATTTATAATTCATATTCAATGCATGCCCCCATGGAAATACGAGTGAGTTCACTTACAAATGCTGCATATGTAATTACAAATAAATATTTTAGCCTCTCATGACCATAAGTCCTGCAACTTTTGCCGACCTTTTCAGAAACAGAGAAACATTCGTTCAGTGAACATTTTTTTACGGTATGGGAGGTCAGCCTCATACCTCATGCACATGCACACAAGATACTCAGAACATGAAAGAACTAAATTACCCTTTTACCGTCTGAGGAAAAATTATTGCGAAGCCAGACTTAAACTGCCCGAAGGGCCTATGGTGGTCATATGGCCATATGGTGGTGGTCGGTCTGCTAGTAATAATATATATGGACACAAAAATTAAAACATAAAACAAAATTCACTTTAATAAACCCTAGCCGCCACCATTACAGATCAACCACCATTTCTATCTGTCCTTACATACTTCTTTCATTTCCTCCAGAGTCATAACCTTCTTCATACAGGCTTTTCTTTTTTTATGACTCTGGATATTCCATTCATTCGCAATTTTGGATATTTGGTCCATCCATACCTTTCTCGGTCTTCCTCTACCACGACATCCATCTATTCTACCAACATATACTTTCTTCGTAAGTCTTTCCTCATTCATTCTCTCCATATGCCCAAACCATCTTAACAAACTTCTTTTAATCTTCACTTTCACACTTTCTCTTGCACCACATTCTTCTCTTACAAAATCATTCCTCACCCTGTCACTCCGTTTTTTCCCAATCATACTTTTCAATTTCCCAATGTCACCCCTGTTTCAGGGAATGTCGGCAAGAGTTGCAGGGCTTATGTTCATTTGAGGTTTGGATTTTATTTGTAAGTACACAATCAGCATTTGTAAGCGCGAACTACACGTGTTTGTTTGTGGGCATACATCTGAGAGCTTTGAATGAATATATCCTTGCAACTTAGATTATAGATTATAGATACTTCTTAGAAAGTCCATTTCAACAGTTTGGACCTTACTAATTTCACTTTCATTCACCGTCCAGGCTTCACTTCCATACATCAAGGTGGGTAAAAGTATGCCACTGTGTACCGCCAATCAAACATTTTTAGATATGTTTTGATTTTTGGCGATACAAGCTGTGGCACCCAGTACACACCTAACAAACAAACGCAACTAAGCTACACATATAGTGTAACTTCTTGCCGCGTTATCTCCAAAGGGGTCGCATGTGGCGAGTTGAACCTATTTATTTTTACAGGTAAGGGGGCCGGCATTACGCCAACCACTTCGGATGAAGTGGGGATTTCCCAGCTCCCGAGAGGGCTGGTACTCATTTCTTGTGAAGGCTGAGTAAATCTTGCCGGTATTTTATTTTGGGGTTTGAAATAAACACCGAAACGGGAAATCATTTCTGACACCATCGCCTCGGCGGGATTCGAACCCGAGCTCACGGCATGGAATGCAAGCACTCTACCAACTGAGATATCGACCTGCCCTTCATTATTCTTCTTTCAAGTTCGCCTGTCATTCTTCCATCTTTTTCAAACTTACAAACATTTACCACATCAACATTCAATCCATTGATTCTAAATTCATAGTTCGTATTTTCTTCATTTCTTTTAAAAACCAAAACTTTCGTCTTACTTGCATTCAACTTCAAATAATAACCTATCAGAGTTTCGTTCAATCTAGAGAGCATTGTTTGCAATTCTACTGCTAAATCAGATACAAGAACTGCATCATCCGCATACAGTAGAACACTCACTTTGCTCTCTCCTATCATTAATCCACAATCATCAAGTCTAGCATCTCGAACACACTTGTCCATGACTATGTTAAATAGCCATGGGCTCATCACACATCCTTGCCTTACACCCTTAAAAACTTCAAACCATTCACTATACTCATCATCAATACGAACACATGCCATACTATTTTCATAGTTAGCATTTACCGCATTCAAGAGAGCCCCATTCACTCCATATGCTTTCAAAACATCCCACAACATACCTCTGTCTACTGAGTCAAAAGCTTTTTCCAGATCCACAAAGGCCATAAACAGCTTTCCCCTCACCGACAATTGTTTTTCAACAACTTGTCGTAGAGTAGAAATCTGATCAATACAGCCTCTACCGGCCATAAAACCGGACTGTATAATACGAATTTAAAAAATAATATAAACCTAACTAGGGGCTCCGCCCCTGGCTGCTACGCAGCCCAACTCCTTAACATTAGGCAATGTGTATATTGCACATAGTTTTCTTGCGTTAAAACTTGTTATATTAGAAAACATGTAAGATAAAAAATGCAGTTTTTGTAAAATATATATTTTTTAAGTCTTTTAACAAAAGAAAGAAAACTAAAAGCAAATAAAAATAACAAAACCGGTTTGAATTTGCTCCATCATAGTCCTTGACTTATATGTTGGTATGAGGCTGACCACCCAAACTGTTAAAAAATGTTGCACTTTGCCAATGTCACCCAACAAAAGAAGAGCCTGTATGAAGAAGGTTATGACTCTGGAGGAAATGTAAGAAGTATGTAAGGACAGAAAGAAATGGCGGTTGATCTGTAATTTGTCGGGGTAATAGCCGCGGGGGCCAAGAGGGCTGATCTTTCTAGCGTGTTTCGAATGGAACAACGTTGGTTCGATCCCCGCTTGGGTCACTTAACTTTAACTTTGACCCTGGTTCATCAGATTTAATTGGGTAATTATTATTTAATAATTCATTAATAATAAACAATAATGAATTATTAAATGATGATATTAATACCTGTTTCTGGCCAGGCAGAATAGGTTGGTGAATTGCATTCCTCTTCACAAATCTATTTTTTTTTAAATTAAAAAATGTTGGCGGCTATGGTTGCTCATGGGCCCATTTTTAAATTAAAAAATGTTGGCGGCAAATGTTGCTCATGGGCCCCCCCCAAAATGAGTAGGTAATTTTGTAGGACATTTTTTGAAACACATAGGTAGGTACATTATTATAGGTAGCTACCTACATTAGGTAGCTAGGCACAACGTAACGGTTCAAAACATTTTTTTTCGTAATTTCGCAGTCACAAATTTTTCTAGTATAGTCGAAAAATCTAAATTCTGTAAGGTGTCGTAATTTATGTTCATCACTGACAGGTGATTCAGTTTGTGCTGGGAAATTGTAGTCCTGAGGTCATTTTTTGTCAATTTTAATTTTGAAAACGCCCTTTCTCCCGTTGCGTTACTCAGGGGCATTTTAAGGTATTTTGGGTAGGGTCCAACGCTGCTCATGCCCCCCCCCCCCTCCAAATAAGTAGGTAATGACATTTTTGTAAACACAATTTAATGACAATCGAAATACCTACGCAAAAATGCTAGGCTGGTTTGTTATTGGTTTGGTTTGGCGTGCAGCGTGGCACGGCTTGGCACGTAAAAACATTGTTTTATTATTTATAACAATTTTTTGCAATAGGTTTAATTTTTTTTGTAATTTCTTTCAAAAGTACATACCTACCTAAAATTTTTTTATAGTGAAGAATTATTTCTCATGTTTTTTAATTATTTTTTTCAAGAGGAGCTAAATCCTGTAAAAAAAATAACCCAAAAGGGCCCCCTCTGGGGGCCCTGCGGGGCCCCTTGGGCCTTGGGGCCCTGTCCGCTGCGGGTACTGCGGACCCCCCTTAAACTGGCACTGCACGCGGCGTGAATCTAAGATTTCGACACCCTCATCGATTAAAATGACTCTAATTAATCATGGCAAATGGCCCCTACGGCCTGTGAGTACCTCCTCCATCCCCGAGTACTCTACCCATCTTCTCCGTATGGTAATCTTTTGCTGCAAAAAAAACCACGGGACAGGAAGGTTAGTCAGGATTGTGTGTGTTCAGCTACAAGTTACTGCAATAGTGTTGGCTCCAAGCAAACTCCAAGTATATATGATCAGAGATCATGGAACGTTAATCTAGCTGAGTGAGCCCAAATCGTTTCAGGAACTTTCGTTGAGATCAGAAGGTCAGGAACATATCCGGTTGTATTTGGCCAGAGGCCAGCTGCCAATTTTCAGGAACTTTGTTGTGATCGGGAGCATATTATGACCTAGGTCACTCAGCGGTTTTCAAATTCAACTGCATTAGGTACATCTGCGTTATTCTTTGTGTATCTCGATATGAGATTGCAGGCATTTCGACTTCAGCACATACTGCAGGGTTGTTGGTTTATAGTTTATTTATGAAATTTGTATTTTATTAGCTTGGCCAACCCCTAGCATGGTGGATGTGTAATGATGTGTTTGGAATACATTTTCACCTCCAGATGGATTACTTTCAGGCCTTACAATTATAGATAATTCATGCAGCATGCAAATTCTTCATAATCATTCTTTCATTCTCACCACCTCAAGGAGAGCAGCATTCCGTAATGTGTAAGAGTGATTAGGTAATTCCGCATTGAATGTTATAGTTTTTCAGGAATTTTCCTGAAACTAGGGTCTTCCCGTGACTGTGGATGATTCAACACCAGACCCACATGTATAATCTACGACAAACGGTCCCATCATCTTGAAACCTTGTGAGATTTATTACTTGCTAGGACAACCAGTGCAGCTGTTATCCACAGATAGGAAAATCTCAGGAAGGACCGTTCGGTAAGGAAGCCACGAGGACAGCTGGTCATGGAAGACAATATATCTCGATTTCAAGTAAACCATACATTTCTTAATTCAATATAACATTGCAGAATTCCAGCAAGAGAGAGAATCTAATTGGATGCAAAATGTCAATAGTGGTGTGTGTGTGTGTGTTGCGTTAGTACATAAATGATAGCGACAGTAAATAATTACTTTGTCGAAGATAAGAAGAAACCCTCCCTCCGCTTAGTTAAGTAGGTAAATCTCCGAAATAAACCTATAATTAACAATTATGCATCGATAAGAAATTAAGCAGGAAAATCTTTCCCCCGCACAGGTAAGTCAATGAATCCCTGAAAGATAACATATTATAACCCAGTACACAGCGATAAGAAGCTCTGAAAGAAAAACACCAACATAAAAATGAAATAAAGTAATATGTTCAATGAAATTAAGTTAATTTGTTAGTATAATCAAAGAAAACTCAGCCCAGGAAACAGCTCAGGAACAACTCTGTATTAAACGTAAATAGTTATTTAAATTTTAGATAAAGAAATGCCGGATCCCAATAAGAAATAAAACCACTGCACTTTTCACTCCACAATAATAATGCCAAATTAAATCAAAAGAATTTCCGCGCTTAATATTTACAAAAGTTATTTTATTAAATTTCAAGTTCAATAGATGCGTATTCAAAGTTTTGTTGATTAATGTTCCTTTATTTATAAAATATTTTTATTATTTAGAAAATCGGAATGAATATATTATTAAGCTTTGAAACAAAAGACACCCGTATCGACCGCTAGCTGAAATCGAACTCACGAATTTAATTTAATATTAAAGGACCGAAGTATATATTTTTAGATTTTTGAAGAGTAAGAAAAGAAAACACATGCGTATCGATCGCTAGCTGAAATCGAACTCTCCCATCCCTTACTACGTCAGGGGTGCATCTCTTCCCTCTCCCCCCCTTGAGATACTTTCCTCTACCCCAAGATCTGCCGCAAGTCAAAGCGATATAATTATTGGTTGAAAAAGAGAGAACTCTACAGCGCCTACACATTTTGCATGTGTGCATACAAATAAACAAAACCTCACGTGAACGTAGACCTTGCAACTCCTGCCGCCGGGGTGGCATTGGCAAAAGTGAACCAATTTTTACAGCACGAGTGGTCAGCCTCACACCAACCTATCAGTGAAGGAGCACAAAAAAATATAAATGATTTACAAAAATTCTTAATTACACACATCCAAACTGATCACATCCAAACTGATCACAGATCCAAATTAAAATAAAGTAAAATTAGACTTAATATTTAACATTAATTATTTAACATTAAATTGGAATTTGTTTTGTTTTCAGTTTTGATGTCCAAACATATTATTTTTTGTTGATTTAAAAAATGTAATTTGTCGTGTATGTTCCTTGACTTATAGGTTGGTATGCGGCTGACCACCCATGCTGTAAAAATGGTTCACTTTGGCAATGTCACCCCTGTTGCAGGGAACGACGGCAAGAGTTGCGTTCATTTGAGATTGGGTTTTTATATTGTAGGTCCACATGCCGCATGTGTTAGCGCAAAATTATACATGTCTGCTTGTGGGAATGTATTTAATATAAATCTTAAATGATATATATCTTTGTAGCTTAGATTAGATTAGATTAGACCCCTGTTCCAGGGAAGGCTGG
Source organism: Agapetus fuscipes (assembly GCA_951799405.1). Classification (NCBI taxonomy): domain Eukaryota; kingdom Metazoa; phylum Arthropoda; class Insecta; order Trichoptera; family Glossosomatidae; genus Agapetus; species Agapetus fuscipes. The sequence continues at coordinate 11,882,974 of OX637333.1, read as the reverse complement.
CAAAAGTTACAGGCAAAAGTTTGTTTGTTGGCATGTATTGTATATGAGGTTTGAACATAGAGTTATAATAATGTATAGAGAGCGCGTAAGCAATGGCTGCCACAACGCCTAGTGTAAGCAGTTGTTCTATAGCTACTTCATTATAGATATATGCAGCCGTAGTGATGTGCGCGCAACAAAATATGTTATCTTATTTAATTTAGTATCGAAAAATAAACAAAAGCTGTAACAAAAACATCAGTTAGTTTTTTTTTTGTTTCCCCGTCCATTTAGGTTTATACGGATCATATGTATGGGGATTAATGTTTTACTGAAATTTGCAATGGTAGAAAAACTTTATTTCGTAGATTGACTACTACACGATCATTTTTGTTCTTCCTTATATTTGAGATAAATTGCTTCTAAAGCATGTAATAAAAGTCTCATGTGTACCATGCTTATATCTTTATTTTTTAACTTTAAAATACATTTCAATACAATACAGGTAAGGGGGGCGGCCTTACGCCAACCATTTCAGTTGCAGTGTTTCCCAGCTTATGAGAGGGCTGGTACTCATTTCTTGTCAAGGCTGAGTAAACTTTGGCGGTATTTTATTTTGGGGTTTGATATAAACATCGAAACGGGATATCATTACTGAAACCCTCGGCGGAATTCGAACCCGAGATCACGGCATGAAATGCAAGTACATTACCAACTGTGCTATCACCGGACTCATGCTGACCATCACCGGATAAAAAAAAAACAAATCTGTAAAGCAAATTTCAATAGAATACAATAATAAAACAAAACACAAAGCTGTAAAAGACATTTCAATGATAAAACAAGACACAATCTTTAAAACACTTTAAAAACAATACAAAAACAAAACGAAACAGAAATATTTAGAACATACTTCAACACAATACAATAATGAAACAAAACGCAAATGTTCAAAACAAATTTCAATACAAGCCCAAGTAGTATAATGAAATTCCGCTTTTAGAAAATACTGATGGGGTGGAATTCCATATAATTGTAAAATTTAGCAAAATTGTTATCATTTTCATTGAATTTTAGTACTATGAACTAAATGTCGAAGCGCATATCGATATTACGAATATCGATATGCGCTTCGCACAGCGCATCACTAGCTGAGCGGTGTCCGCCAGGCGGGTAGAGGCGAGGCGGTAACTCTCGCTTACAAAGCCCCCCGCAATACAAAATTTTTAAATCGTTTGACTTAGCTAAATTTTGTTACTCACCGGTGGAAAGTAATGTTGCTATTCTGCTTGGTTTTCTTCCTCGTGTCATGTTTACAACTTTTTACACAACAATTTACCATTTTTACTCAGATAATAATTGAAATGTTAGTCACTGTCAAAAATGGGACCGACCCCCCCGCGCGCCTGTCAGTTTGCGATCACGTGGTCGTGTTTGAACCAATGAGACGCTGTTCGCACTTGAGAACAAAAAGTGCTTACTGTTCGCACTTGCGCCTGTCAGTTTGCGATCACGTGGTCGTGTTTGAACCAATGAGACGCTGTTCGCACTTGAGAACAAAAAGTGCTTACTGTTCGCACTTGGAAAGGCTCTCTCTATACATTATTATTACTCTATGGGTTTGAATCTATATATATCCTTGAAACTTAGATTATAGACCTCTGTGTCAGGGAAGGTCGGCAAAAGTTGTAGGGCTTATGTTCATTTGAGGTTTGGATTTTATTTGTAAGTACACATTCAGCATTTGTAAGCGCAAACTACACGTGTTTGTTTATGGGTAGGTATGCATTTGAGAGCTGTAAATGAATATATCCATGCAACTTAGATTATAGATTATATTATAGTATCTGTAACATAATACCGACATAATATCCTTAGATTGGGTTTTTATGGTCCATATGGGAGATGTGTAAGTGCGAACTTATACGTGTCTGCTTGTGGGAATGCTGTAATATATCTTTGCAACTAAGATTACAGATGTAAATCCATTTTTGTTTTTTTTGTTTGTTGTTTTTTTGATTTGTATCAAATAAGCGACCACCAATACGGTTTTCGCCGTAACCGCTCCAGTGGTGACCTTCTCACTTATGTCACACACGTCTGGGGCCGACGCCTTGATCTTATGGGTGAAACACAAGCTGTTGCTCTTGATATTTCCAAAGCTTTTGATAGAGTTTGGCACTCCAGCCTCCTTAACAAATTGTCATCATTTGGACTTCCCCTTCTCCTCATAGAATGGATTTCCAGCTTTTTAAAAGACAGATCTATCCAAACAGTCATCGATGGTAGTAAATCAGCCCTGCTACCAATCAATTCCGGTGTCCCCCAAGGATCCGTCTTGTCTCCGACACTTTTTCTTATGCACATCAATGATTTACTATCCTGTGCTCCTATCGACTGCTATGCCGATGACAGTACAATTCATGACGGTTTCTCTTTTACAAAGCCCCCAAATAGTTCAGCGATATCTGTTGCTCATGAATCATTAGCTTCAAAGATCAATACAGATCTCAGGGCTGTCAGCCGTTGGTGCACTGACAACCTTGTAGAGTTCAACCTCAAAAAGACTCAAGCATGTCTGATATCCTTAAAGAGGATTCCAAACAACTATCTCCCAACTTTCGACAATGCCTCCCTCTCTAACCATTAACACTTAAATCTTCTTGGTGTTTCTCTGTCATCAGAGTTAAAATACCATGATGCTATTGAGTCTCGCACAACTTCCGCTTTCCGGCGACTCGGCATATTATACAGAGCCCGTAGGTTTTTTACTTCAGCCCAGTTATTGACTCTGTATAAATCCCAAATCCGCCCCATTATCGAGTATGGCAGCCATCTCTGGTGTGGTATGTCCAAGAAGTTGAGTGACCAACTTGATTCTGTGCAAAGGAGGGCAGTGAGGTTGATCAATGATCCTTCTCTGACATCCGATCTGCAGCCGCTCCAGCACAGAAGAAAAGTTGGAATGCTCAGTCTTTTTTATCGATATTACCACGGAGCTTGTTCTAATGAGCTCCATTCATTAATCCCTCCCCCTCGCATTTCCGAAGGGGAAACTCGTAGTACGACTCTCATTCATCCCTTTGCAGTCAATCTCAAAACTATGAGAACTTGGCGTTTTCATGACTCATTCCTTTGCCAAACTGCCCGTTTATGGAATGGTCTACCAGTATCTGTGTTCCCTTCCCAATTCAATCCGGTTTTATTCAAAACCAACATCAATCACCACTTCCTTGCAGCGCCTCACGACAGAACCAAGATCTCAAGCAACACCTCTGCGGCACCCTTCCAGGGTGACATAGACCCCCAAGACTCTCAAGAATTGGGGAGCCTCCCGCACAGGATTCCTTAAATATACCCACCTGTTCGCGCGCTCATATGAGCAAGCGCCTTTGGGATGACCAAGAGTCATGAAAAGGCGCTATAAAAATATTGTATTATTATTATTATTATCATAAAAAAAAAACTTTCCAATTTCCGCTAGATGTCTAAATAGTCTTTTTTCATTTTCCATACATTTTCTTACATTTCAATACAAAACAAAAAGAGGTCTAAAAAATTGAGGCGGCTTTTTAAAAAATACTTTTTTCAGAAATTATACCTAATTACTTCTACTAAAAACTACTGTTTTACGAAAAAAAAAAAAAAAATTGTGAATATTGAAAGAAGTTACATGATATTATAAGTGTATTGGAGTGTGTTTCTCAAACACATACATGAATGGTACTGTTTTGCAGCATATATACAAAATTTGATTTTCCATACGTAGTGAATGTATTTCATCTGCTGTGATGGCATTAATTTTGAAAATCAAAACTCCAAGCGAATGACGACGGCCTGGAGTAATATAATAAAGGATACCAATTTACAACTTGTAGTAAAAGTTGATGATGAGGAATGTGTGTAATAGTTTCCTATGTCAATTAAAGTATAGTGTGCAACTTATTAGCATGCATTGTATTACACATATGTGCATTTACGTGAAGAAAATGGTATTTCATCATTTATCATAATATTGTGCATTTTCTGTAATAGCCTTGTAATAATATCATGATAGATGATTAAATATCATCTGACATTAACACGCAAGGCTGTGATAATGTTGAAAATAAAGATATACTTACTGATTATAATTTAGACATAGAAAGTTTGTTGATTACATTTGGCAAGATTTCTAGCATGAATGTGCTAGGAATAATTTATTGTAACTGTTTTTTTTTTTATATTCTATCTAATCAAAATATAAAGAATGTTTATATCTAAGAAGTATGATTGGGAAAAAACGAAGTGACAGGGTGAGGAATGATTTTGTAAGAGAAGAATGTGGTGTAAGGGAAAGTGTGAAAGTGAAGATTAAAAGAAGTATGTTAAGATGGTTCGGGCATATGGAGAGAATGAGTGATGAAAGATTGACGAAGAAAGTATATGTTGCTAGAATAGATGGATGTCGTGGTAGAGGAATACCGAGAAAAGTATGGAAGGATCAAATCTCTGAAATAGCGAATGAATGGGATATCCAGAGTCATAATAAAAGGAGGACTTGTATGAAAAAGGTTATGACTCTGGATGAAATGAAAGAAGTATGCAAGGACAGGAAGAAGTGGCGGCTAATCTGCAGTGTTGATTTCTAATGTTGGTGTATTCATTTGCTACATTTTTTGCATAGGAATTGTTTTACTTTTTTTGTATAGATTTCTTTGTAAGGTTTTGTTCTTTTTTATATTTAAATGTAATTTATTATTCATATTCCTTGACTTATAGGTTGGTATGAGGCTGACCACCCATACTGTAAAAAATGGTTCACTTTGCCAATGTCACCCCTGTTTCAGGGAAGGTCGGCAAAAGTTGTGGGGCTTATGTTCATTTGAGGTTTGGATTTTATTTGTAAGCACACATTCAGCATTTGTAAGCGCGAACTACACTTGTTGGTTTGTGGGCATACATCTGAGAGCTTTAAATGAATATATCCTTGCAACTTAGATTATAGATTATAGATTTATAATGTGTAATGAAAAACTGAATGCTTAAGTATTTGAGAAGAAAAACATCATTAGGATTGAAAATATTTATGAGATGGGAAAATAAAGAAGTGATAAGGAAATAAACAATTATTGATGGAAGAGAGTTTAATTAGAGGGAGAAAAAGATTATTCTCCTTCAACATCTTGAGAGTCCGACAGATACAGTTAATAAAAGATCTAAAGGGGCTGTCCATATATTATGTCATTCGCATTAAGGGGGGGGGAGTCTGGTCTGCAGATGATGGCAAATGATGTACGAGTACCAAAAGTGACGTTGTTCTTGTAAATACCAATTTCTACAAAATATACAAAATATTATGTAAGTAATATAACATTATTAATCTCATCCATTATTACAGCAAGAGGGGGAGGGGGGGTCATTAGATAATGACTATAGGATGATTGTAAGGGGGGGGAGGGTCGAAAATCAGCCAAACTCGATGACGTAATTTATGGACGGGCCCAAAGGGGATATGAGTCGTATAAATGCAAACGGCGTCAACTCCTTACGCAATGATTTTGAGAAAAAGAAACTTGTGTTTTGAACGCAATTATTTGTGTATTGGAGATTACGGCGTTTGCACGAAATCATACATTTTCAATTAAAATTATGAAGGATTAAGTGAGGTTTTCATCACATTGCATCTAGCAAATGATTTGTTACACTACGCCGAATCAAATTAAATAATTATCTCAAAAATCATAAAATTTGTAGTTGACGGTGTTTGCAGTTATACGACTCATATGATATACAACATAACTGAACTTAAGTATTTGCTTGCTGGTATGACCATTACATTAACAAATATCATTTGGATATATTCCTTGACTTATAGGTTGGTATGAGGCTCACCACCCTTTCTGTAATAAATTATTCATTTTGCCAATGTCACCCCTGTTTCAGGGAAGGTCGGCAACAGTTGCAGAATTATGTTCATTTGCGGTTTGAATTTTAATTTGTAAGTACATATGCAGCATTTGAAAGCGCGAACTTACACACTGTCGGTATGCATTTAATAAGAATTTTAAATGTTAATATATCTTTGCAACTTTGATTATAGATTGTTGTATCAACTAATGCCATAAGAACTATGCTGAGAGTTTTCTTAAAGTTGGAATGTTCAGTTCAACTATTAGGTGGGTTTTTTATAACTAGATGTTTTCCATCCTGAATTCTTTGTCAAATCTTTTGTTTTTTATTTTCTCTTTTCTAAATTACAGAATTCAAATGTACTGACAACTTGATTTTTTAATAAATACATTTTATTTAGTTGGTTGATTTGAATGACAATGCATTAAAAGTAGATTTAGGCATGATACTTAATTTCTTATGAATGCTTCTCTTCTCTATTGTTTTTTTATGCATTCTGTACTTTTTCTTCAAGCTTTCTCCCGTACTGCAAAAAATGGTTCACTTTGCCAATGTCACCCCTGTTTCAGGGAAGGTCGGCAAGAGTTGCAGGGCTTATGTTCATTTGAGATTGGGTTTTTATATTGTATGTCGACATGCGGCATATCGCTGCCTTAGTTCTAGTTTATCGTATACGCCATTGAGAAAATTTTACATGAGCAATGTTTGCATGTGTACTGAACAAATCGCACGTTTAATAATAAAGAGAAATAAATCGAAAATTGGGAAAATCGAGATTTTGTAATAAAACGCAAGAACAATGCGAGAAGAATGCGTAGAATGCGACAGCCGTTCAATTTGGACGAATATGACCGAGATAAAACATTGGCCGCCTTTTTCATCCCATACAAGTTGTACTGGGTGTCTGAACTTCAAACGCGTTTTCCCAACATTCATGTTTTTTGAGTTATTGCTCTTTATTATTAAACGTGCGAAATGTGTCTTATGAAAACAAGAAATTTATTTAAAATATATTTAAAACAACTCTCACATTATCGAGTTTTACGGTTTTCCTTAGCTCAGATTGTATAGAATTTGATTTTTAAGACAACTGCATGAAAAAGTCATATTTGACAAGATTGGCATATACGATAAACAAGAACTGGGGGAGCGATATGTTAGTGCGAACTTATACATGTCTGCCTGTGGGAATGCGTTTAATATGAATCTTAATGATATATATCTTGGCAGCTTAGATTTAGATTTAGATTGTCTCCTCAGCACGATTTAAAAATTAGATTTTATCTTCCTAACCTTTGCCGGAGTAGTTAATTTCACATTACAATTGAATGTTTTTTTAATGAAATCTGTGTGTTATGAAGAGTATAATATGATTTAAAAATAAAAATAAATACAAGTTATATGTTTCGTCATGTAAAAACCGGTTTCATAGTTCAGGTAACACAAAACATTTACTGTCACAAAAACACGCAACTATTTATTTAAAAATAACTTACACAATTTTATTGTTTCCACTTACAACACTATACTATTGTATGATTTAAGGGGCTAAATTTATTTAAATTGCGGTTATTTATTATACACAATTTATTTCAAACAAGGTTCACATACAATTTAACACATACACAATGCAACGGTCGCTTGGCTTCTCTGGCCACAGAGAGCTTTAAACCTTATTTTAGTAAGACTAAGGATAATTCTCTAATCATTGAGAATTGTCACATGCGAGACCTTACTAAAACATGCAAGCAATCTTGACTAATACAAATAGAGTAAGTACTTAACACGGAGAGACTTCACAGACAAGCAAAAACACACAACTGCATATACGTAACATTATGTTAAATGAAGAATTAACATAAGAACTTATATTAAAAATGTTTTTTATTATGGTAAGCCATAAAACACGGATGCACACATAGGGCAATGTCACATTCATGACATATGAATGGAGTTTATTTTCTTTGTGGTGGCCTTGTTTCAGTGTGTGTGCACACCAGTGGCGAAGGGTGCCATACAAGCCGATTCCCATCGGTTTCCCGTTTAAAATGATTTCAATGGGGGAAAAATACATATTGTTTCTTTGGTTTTAAATGTATTTGTTTACTTTGTGCCTATATTTTTTAACTACTTTGTTACATCATTTTAAAAGGGAAGCCGATGGGAACCGTTTTTTTCATTCATGATTAGGAGGGCCCTTGAGGTGTGACACACACAAAAACGGCGCTCTTTGGTCATGTAAAAAATTAAATAAATAAATTATCCTCATATATATATATATATATATACATAACCGGCTTGTATGGCACCCTTCGCCACTGATGCACACAACACATCAATGTTGGGTTTTGCTACCTTTGGCCTCTGTATGTGGAACTGATTGAGGAAAATGCCTTTCCGTAAGTTGAATCTGGTTGTCTGTGGTTTATCTGCCCCTAAATGTCTGTACCTAAGTATATAAAAAAAAAAAAATGATGAAGGCCGTGAAGTATGATATTTTTCTACCATTTTGGCGACCAATTTCTCTTTAAATTCTTCAAAAGCTGTGTTTTTAGACTGCACAGAGCGACAAAGGAAAAATGCGTTAACTATGGAGATCTCCCGCAGTCGAAAGAAAACCTTCTTGTACCATTTGATAGTTTTACAGCAAGCAGCTCTGAGCTCTAACAGTCTGTCAACATTGTCAACACTTCCCATGTGCTTAGTATAATCGACAACAGCTTCTGCTTTTATTTTTTTAAATCCTGTTTTGTAGTCCATCTTGTCAGTTTCGACCATTTTATTGGCATGCATGTTGGTCAGCAAAACAATATCGCGCTTATCCCACCACTTCAGTGCCATCAGGTTTTCTAAATTGAGCACCACAACATCACCTATTTTGACTTTTTCAAACTTAGGCATTTGTTTACAATTTACCCTTGCTGTTCAAGCATTTGTCTTGTGTTGAATAAGGCAATCCAACAGGGCAGGTGAAGTATACCAATTGTCCACATACAGACCATACCCACGCCCGAGGTAATCTTTTCATAAAGTCAAAACCACAGAAACGATATTCCTACACTCAAATTAATTAAAATAACTGCCTCTGATCCAGTATATCAGAACTTTACATAACAACAAAGTAATTCCAAATTGGTGTCTTTCATACACAAAACTCTAAAGAACAATAAAACAAAGACAACTTATAAAAACTGAGGCACTTTTCAAGGCAAACATTCTTTTAAAGTATCTATTAATTTACGAAAAGGGATAATTTTAATAATTGTATCTGAGTTTTTTCTTTACTTTGAACATTCTTTCATAGTAAGTAGACTTTCAGAGAAAAGTGAGAAATTTGCAAGCGTCACACGCAGCACTAAGAAATTACGGTTATACGCTACGCAACTAAGCTACACATATAGTGTAACTTCTTGCCGCGTTTTCCCCGAGGGGGTCGCATGTGGCGATTTGAACCTATTTATTTTTGCAGGTAAGGGGGCCGGCCTTACGCCAACCACTTCAGTTGAAGTGGGGGTTTCCCAGTTCCCAAAAGAGCTGGTACTCATTTCTTGTGAAGGCTGAGTAAACCTTGCCGCTATTTTATTTTGGGGTTTGAAATAAACGCCGAAACGGGTAATCATTTCTGACACCCTCGGTGGGATTCGAACCCGAGCTCACGGCATGGAATGCAAGCACTCTACCATCTGAGCTATCGACCGGACAAAATATTATAAAAATATGAAAATAAATTTCCATAAAGTAAGCTCTAAAGTATGATAAAACACTGTAAAACTAATCAAAACAGCAAAAAACATACAAATAAGAAATCACGCATCCTAAATCAACGGCTTGCAAGAAATGAAGTTGTTTGATTGTTATTTTGCTGCTGTGAAGTCATATTGAAGTCATGGGATAAATATGAATGTCGAATATTCATATTTTTAAAGCAGAAATCTGTTTTGTTAAGGTTGCAAACTATGCAAAAATATAAACAGATGCCATTGTATAAGCCACTTGATTTTTTTACACATACATACTCAGAGCAATGCATACTGACATTTTTTTAATGTTAATAAATTGAATGCATGCCCACAAACAGACACGTGTAAGTTCACTCTTACAAATGCTGAATAGAAATTAAAAACAAACCTCAAATGAACATACACCCTGCAACTTTTGCCAAAGTTCCATGAAACAGGGATGAAATTGGCAAAGTGAACTGTTTTTTTTACAGTATGGGTGGTCTTACCAACCTATAAATTGAGGAAAAATAATGTAATTTTTTTTTTGTAAAATAGAGAAAAAGAATCTTTTGTTTCATACGGAAATGCCCAACATTAATCATTCAAAAATTTTAATGGCTCAAAAGGGGTATCTTTAACAGTATCAAAAGGTAGCCTTAGTCTATGTATTTATGTCTTCAATTATTTAATGTTAGTTATTAATTTATTAGGGGTGGCCTTAAAGATCTTTTTGATAAACTTAAATAAAAAATATCAAAAATCTACTTGTACTCGAAAATTGGCAATTACGTTTTAAATGTGTGTGTTTCTATAATTAATGAACAGGTCTTGGTTTCCGTGTCACGACATATCGGTAAAAGACAACTCGTCTAACGACATTTCGTCCATTGACAAATTGGTCACACGACACTTCGTCCACACGACTTTTCGGCCAACGACATTTCGGCCAAAGACAAGTCAACGACAACCCGTCCAAAGACAACTCGGCCATAGACAAATCGGTCACACGACACTTCGTCCACACAAATTTTCGGCCAACGACATTTCGGTGAAAGACAAATCGGTCAACGACAACCCGTCCAAAGACATCTCGGCCATAGACAAATCGGTCACTCGACACTTCGTCCACACGACATTTCGTCCACACGACTTTTCGGTCAACGACATTTCGGTCACATATATGTGTTCCACAGACTATCTTAGAAAACCTGCTCTCCAACAAACGATTTATTTACCACCAACTTACACTAAAATAAAAAATAACTTTTAATGATAGAGATGGTCATAATAAAAGTTTATTGGAGAGCAAGTTTTCTGTGATGGAGCGATCTGTGGACAATTAAAAAAAATAGGTTTTTTCTGTGTATCACACCTCAAGAGCCCTGTGCGAGCTTGGTCGTCGCTGTAGAAAGCGCCAATTCTCAAGCAAGAACCAGTTGCTGTAATGCTGGATGGACCTTTAGTGCCCGGGTTTGGTACAGATATATGGTTTTTTTTCACCAAGCAAAGAGCATATTTGAAAATATAAATGGTATTTTTTTTTGTGCTCCGCCAGGATTCGAACCCACAACCTTCCATTTACGAGTCAGAAGTGTAAACCACTAGACTACGGATCGGTTGAATACAATATATTGTATATGACCGAAATGTCATTGACCGAAATGTCGTTGACCGAAAAGTCGTGTGGACGAAATGTCGTGTGGACGAAGTGTCCAGTGACCGATTTGTCTATGGCCGAGTTGTCTTTGGACGGGTTGTCGTTGACCGATTTGTCTTTGACCGAAATGTCGTTGGCCGAAAAGTCGTGTGGACGAAGTGTCGTGTGACCGATTTGTCAATGGCCGAACTGTCGTTGGAAGAGTTGTCTTTTACCGATATGTCGTGGAATCCTTGGTTTCCCTTGTTTATTATCATTTAGCTGTCAGCTGAGATATTTACACTTTAGTTTACTCTACAAAAGAATGTGTTCAAGAGGTGGCTTAGTCATGTTTGTGAATGCCAATGAAAGATATTATACAGGGTATTTGTGACTTGCAAAAAATTTAAGTACAGAGGATGATTTCCTCTGATATTGCATATAATTTTCTAGAGATTGAAATCGAAATAACACACCCATGCATTAAATATTGCAATTTATAGTTGTACTTTTTCCTGAAGATAAATATCTAATATGGGATTTTCTAAATTTGAAAAAATGCATTCCACAAATTGTTTTATACTTAAGTTGATTCAATTCATCAATTGCTCATCAACTTTGGTTGATAGCTCCCGTCCACTAGTCTGGTTGATAACTTAGTTGGTAGAATGCTTGAATTCAAAGGGTTAGGGTTCAATCCCCATCAAGGGATATGGTTTACTAGCCTTAATCAGCCTACGTCGCTTTCAAGAGGACGCTCAAGTGTGTCCTCTTGAAAGCGACGTAAGCAAGTCAAAAGTAATTGAGGTGAAATAAATACTGAATTTGTGAAAATAAAACTCAGTGTTTTTTTTTTAATATATAACTTCTCATAAAATCAAAACTTTTTGAAGGAAAATAATCCAAGATATTTTCACGGCAACAAATAAACACATTTATAATCCAAGGGCATGTTAAATTTTACATCCTGACAAAGGTTTTAATTACTTAAATTGGACAAGTACATGAAATTGCTTATTTTATTATTATTTCAGGGTCGTACAAAAAGTATTGTATGCCACTGCATGTAATTAGCCATTGTTACCCTCGATCTGTCTATTATAAACTAGCTTTTGTGCTACAATATTACTTGGTAGTGGCATAAATAACTATTTTTTTAATGACCTCTGCGGTACATGGGAACTTCCCCATACTCGAGGCACCTTGTGGTGAACCTGCGCAGGTATACCTGACCGCAGGGTGGATGGCTAGCATAAGAATGCTCTCCAATAGAATTTTACAATTAGAATCAAATCCTCATGTTTTCCAGTCACATGCTGATTTCCTTGAGACTTGGAACATTTGGAGCAGGTGAAACTCACAAAGTTGTCTTATATAATTTGCTCCCTCTTAGCTGCCTTGTGGTTAGTTTGTTAGTCTATCTACAAAATAATAAATTTTGTGCATATATGTAGTTTTGGCTAGACAAGGCATGTTGCCCACCTTGGGGTGTGCCCTGGGGAGCCCTGAGCTAATGGGGGCGGTGCATTGTTTTGCAGCACATTACGGTGGGCCTGCTGCGCTCCGACTACTTGCTGCACGCGCCCGCTGCCTCCGCCATGAAGCAGGTGGAGATCAACACCGTCGCCTCCAGCTTTGGCGGCATCTCCACGTTCCTCATTAACCTCCATAGGTATCCACCATGTCTACACTAATATACCTACATGCCAAACCTCCCTGGGTACCATGCCAAAATGTCCAATGACAAGAGTGTCCACCGACACAATGCCCATTGACAAAATGTCCACGCGACAAAATGTCCATCAACAAAATGTCCACCGAAAAATGTACAAAATCATATAATATTGTAAATCATACATCATATTAAAAAAAATTGTCGGTGGACATTTTGTCTATAGACATTTTTTTGTGACACAACCTCCCTCTACTGTCACAGCACTTAAGGTATCACGTTGTTTGATTAGAAGTTGTAAAAGATAGGCCTTTTATTTTTAAGTCGTTGGTTATTTTGAGACTGTTTTTTTGTTATACTTTTGCTTGGCCAGAAACAGATATTGACATCATCAATGAATAATTCATTTATTAGGAGTGAGGTTCGAACATTCAAAATAACCCTCGGCCATGTGACGTCACCCATAGTAAATTTAAAAAAGATTTCCGATCATCAGGGATTTCTTTTAGTTTACAGCATCGGGTTGAGACGACATAATATGTTGATAAGACGACTAATAATATATTATTTAAAATAGGATATAACAAAATAATATAGACAAGTAGACATAAATAAGATGTTTATTACAGCGGAATTTCTTGCATATATCAATTTACTCAAATATAGGTCGAATGAAAGTCTGTGAGCTTAATAGAAAATAGTTTTTATTGAATCCAAGTAAAATTGAATTATTTTGGTTGTTTAACTAATTTAGTAGGTGTATTTGTAATTTTTGTAATATTGTATAATTTTTGTGCCTTGACTTATAGGTTAGTATGAGGCTGACCACCCATACTGTAAAAACTGTTTCACTTTGCCAATGTATTTCAGGGACAGTCCGTAAATGTTGCAGGGTTTATGTTCATTTGAGATTGGAGTTTTTGTTGTAAGTCCACATGCAGCATGTGTAAGCGCGAAGTTATATGTGTCTGCTTGTGGGAATGCATGCAATATGAATCTTCAAAGTTTTATCTTTATATTTTTGCAACTTAGATTATAGACTATATTATTTTGTTGTAAAACGTCATGAAAAGAACAACATAAAATGTTCTTTCTAAATTTAAAAGATTTTAAATTTTGAACCTCCAAAAGTATGAAACCTCAAAAATCTTTTCAAACAGTTTTAGACTAAGAGCTAGACGTACGAAACCTTACCTCATCGACTACCAGGCAGAGACATGGTCAGGCTGGTAGTTTGCATCGAGTACATCATTTTTTCACTGGTCTGCCTTTTCCTATCCTGGAGCGTTTTGGATGCGGCCTCTTCAAAGAGGCCCAAAAAATGGTGCAAACTACCTCATCGACTACCAGGCAGAAACATGTTTGGGGAGGTGTCCGGCATCGAGTACATGCCTTTTCTGCAGATTTTGGTGATCCTACCCTGGAGCGTTCTGGAGGCGGCCTCTTCAAAGAGGCCCAAAAAATGGTGCAAACTACCTCATCGACTACCAGGCAGAGACTAGTAAGAGATGATGACCTACATTATTTACCTGCTTTTTGCATTAAAAGAAATACCCCAAACCTGGAGCATTTTGAATGCGGTCATTTTTTTAACAAATATATAAATCGATCTTTTGAAATAAGTTGTATGAGTCATGACAATAAAGAAAAAAAAATATATGTTACATTCGTTAATAATAACAATAAAATTAACATACCAAAAATTTGTATTTCCAACCCTTCTGGTTCAGGAGAAAAAGGGGTAAAACGATATTTTTTACATTATATTTTATGACTCAAAAACAAAGTACAATAATTGAAATTTTTGTAAATCAAAAATAAGAACGTTAATTTTAAAACAATAATAGTCTCTTACACATTCTTTCTATCTGCTATAGTTTCACGAGAAATGAATTTTAAAGTCAAATATTTTCCAAAAAACTTTACGTCGTGTCCCGTTTTTGGTCAAAATCTAGCTTAAACGCCTCAGTACTTTATTTTAACAGAATATAAAAAATAATATCGTATAGAAGATTAAACATATATATATACTTCATGGATACTTACTTACTTATAATAAAGGGTTGTAAATTATCTGTCCTGTTATAGTTAGAATGTTGAAAATAAGTATATACCTCGTAGCACGAGGGAGATGCGTGATATCATCGATGTATAATATGCATAGATGGGCGACGAAAGCAATCTTTTGAGACGTAAGAATTCCCCAACGCGCGTATCAGAAATTAAATGTACAGTAGACTGCACATGACTTTACAGCATAAAATAAAGTTGTTTTGAGGTGATATTTAATTTTCACAACAAAATGTTTAATTTGTATTATTAATGAAGCCAATCTGCTTAAGTTATTTTAATTTTGCGGTACGATCATTTTTCTTGACTTATAGATTTGTATGAGGCTGACCACCCATACTGTAAAAAATGGTTCACTTTGACAATGTCAACCCTATTTCAGGGAAAGTAGGCAAGAGTAGCAGGGCTTATGTTCACTTGAGATTGGGTTTTTATATTGTAGGTTCATATGCGGCATGTGTAAGCGTGAACTTATACGTGTCTGCTTATGGGAATACGTTTAGTATAAATCTCAAATGATATTTATATTTGTAGCTTAGATTTAGATTATTGGTCACTTTTGTATAAAAAATAACACTTCAAAGCCTAGTATTTTAAATTAACCTTGTATAATCATTTTTGTATTTTTCTTCTACGTACTTTTTCATTGCTGTATTTTTTATATGGCTGGTCATGTATTGCACCCTCCACGTGACTAAGCTGCAATTAACATTTTATTATTATTATTGCTATCAAGAAAATTACAATAAATTTTTGTATGGAAATTTTTCGCTTTATACGGTGGCTATATTTTACTTTTCGAAAACAATAGTGATAAATAAATGTAGGTTCATACAATGGCTTTCAAATCGGCTGGCAATAATTTTTTATTAACCCTTCCGCTGCCTAGAAATTTTAAAATATTGTTACTTTATAGCAGTCCGAAGGAGCTATAGCCGAAACTACTTATCGCAGAGACACCAATTTTTGGATTAAGAGAATCGATAACCACAAATTTTGATGAGCCGACTGGCATGGCACCAACCTGAAAATTCAAGATAGCTGCCATACAAAAAAAAACATAAAATTGCACTTTTCTCCAAAACGGCTCTAATGATTTACTTTAAAACTTCAGTGTGATCGTTGCTTAAATTGTCACTAAGAAAAATAGCTTTAGCAGCACTCTTGCCAATCTTCGTCTATGGGTTGCCATATGAAAAAAATAAACAATTGTGATTTTCTCAGAAGTGAAAGCGTTGACAAAAGAATAATTCTTTACAATACGAGTATTATACATGACATAAAAAAAAATATATAAAATTAAATATATTTTTTGAATATAATAACATAAAGTGACGTTAACATGATATCAAAAATTGAAATTAAAAGGCTACAAGAACCCATCAGAACGCAAAAAACTTTTATATTTCTTAACTTTAATAGAAGGAACTCTCTTATCACTATAATTCATAGTGAAACATTTTTCAAATTTTAGAAAATTCAAGATGGTTTCCGAACAGCTGAAAGTTTCATATGAGATTTGCTCAAAAACGGCTCCTACGATTTTCTCTATTTTTTTTGCACAATCGTCATTATAATAGTGCTATGTAACAACAATTATCATTGCCTCATAATTTTCTTTGTTTTGGGGGTTGCCATACAAGAGAAAAAAACAATTTTAAATTTCTTGGCAGAGAAAGGGCTAACTAAAAAATATTGTTCTACAATTGAAAAGCTCTTATATATACCTTCATATATAATTCATTACTTTTTAAAAAAATATATTATTAAGTATGGCCACCATACAAAGTGACAAATTTCCATAAAAAAATAATTGTAATATTTTTGGTAGCAAAACGTCTAAT